>OZ004728.1:62582549-62737304 GCA_963924685.1 Dexiosoma caninum | reverse complement strand
GTCCTTAAATGTAAACTTTTTGTTTAAAGTTTGTAGAATTTTTAAATTCATTACACATTCGGAAAATATTAAAAATTCCTTTTGTTTGTCTTACTTTTCAATCCACTTAAATTTCTCTTCTGTGACAGTTATTGCCTTTTTTGTATTTTGTTCGTTTTTTTTTCTACTTCTTACAAATAAAAACTTTCATCTCTTTAATCTCTTGACAATAGAAATTTATTTTATTTCATTTTGTTTCCCAACTCTCGTATCATTCAGCTACTAAAGTTATTTTTGCATTAATTTAGTTTTTCCTGCCAACTTTTCTGTAATTGCTGTTGTTCTTGTTGTTGTTGTTGTTGCTTTGTTCAAGTATTCTTAATTTGAAGATAAAGTTGTACGAAATACTTTCAACACCAATTTCCTTTTTGTCCTCACACTTTCTAGCCATTTTCCTCTCGCATTCGGCATTTTATAATCTTTTGTAATGCATCAATTATTTCACGACTTAAAAGGGATTTTTACAAAATAAAACTTTTTACTTTTTCCTTATTTTCTTTTTTCTGTTGTTTTGTCTTTCAAATAAATTTCTTTGCCAAATCATTTGAAAAGTAACAGAAATAATAAAGGAAAGTAGCAGTTAAAATATGTTGGAAAGTATTTTCAAAAGTTTATCTAAAAATTTTATAAAAATCCATAATTTTTTATATGGGGAACATTTTGTTACAAACTTCCCAAAAAGCAAAAAAAAAAAGAACAATAAATTTTTATGAAGCCTGAAATGATGTCAGCTGTCATTATTGTGAGAGAAAATTAAAGAAATTGCTGCTGGAAAAAGAATACAAATCTATTGCATGTCATTTACTATTTGGTTGTTGTGTTATATTATATTGGGATATCCTGACGAGTCCTGTTCTGATTCTTGTCATATTTGTGCGTGCTTGTGTATGTTTTAGCTTGTTTAAAGGAAGTATGGCCAAGCACACACGGCCAAACAACCCAGTTGGTCACAGCTACCAGACATCTGAAAAGAGTAGTCTCATCTTTTTTACAACAATCACGATGACGGTCATGGCTGCCAGATTTGATGATTAATCATCATTTGGACAATTATTGTTGATGAAGAAGCACCCACGTTCGATTACCAGCCCCGTCAAATCAGAAAAGTTTTGTCTGAGTTTTCTGTGCCTGAGGGTGCCTTCGTCGCTAATTGAGCAATAAAACGTCGGCGAAGTAAAATAAAATGCCTCAAAAATAACACCAGAGATGCCGCAAATTGGCTTTTCTTGGCAGAGTTCTGCAAGAATTAAGCTCTCTATCTTTCTACCACTTACAACAACCCGTCTATTCTATACAATATGCCTCTCTCTGCCTAGTTCCAGTGCAATGGAATGCATATGTAGGGGATATCCCCTGAGCACTGGTCCAAGAAGAAAACAAAAAAAATTACGATTTGACGATTTTTATCTTAAAAATTACGATTTTTGCAGTAGTTTAAATTTGCCACATTTCTGGATGATATGTAGACGACATCGAAGAAAATAAGCATTTCGTAAATGAGTTAAACATTTATTTTGTAAAATTAATGAAATTCAGAATTAAATTAACTACCAATGCCTTTTTCGAGCTTTTTTTGTGATGGCCCTTATACGACGTGAAGCTTTTTGATGACACCCCACATGATGTAACATTGGCGCAGCAAGCAACTGTCTTTAAAAATAATAAAATTGTTCAATTATTTTACAGTTATCAAAACTGTACTATCTGTTAGACATAGTTTAGACGAGAAAACATTTGGAAGAAAAACATATGGAATTCTCTTTTGTTATTTCATTTGCGGTCACACAGACAAAAATGTTGCCGGCGACGTTTCATTATTATTGTTAATATTATTCTATTGTTGTAAGCAACGAAAATGAGAACAAAGCGTGTCGCCGAGTACCGAACAAAAAAACGAGAATCTCTTCCCCACCCGTAATATGCTGACAAACTAATTGTTTCCCTTCCAAATGTTTCCTCTTCTAAACTCAGCCAGTGATCGTCTTATTCAAAATCTATTTATCTGCAAAAATATTCTCTGAAGAAGTTGATCTAAAAAAATTAATGATAAGAAAATCATTGTTTTCTTTTAAATTTATTCAACGTTCCTAAAGCTTAACAAATTCTTCATGAAGAAAATGTTTTTTAATTTTATATTAAAAACTTTGAATTAATGCTCTATTGCTGCACAAGTGAAAAAATGTGATCACAAACTGTGTGTATATTGATCTTCGCGTAAATTAATACATTAATTGCTTCTTAATAAATATAAAAAAAATGTATTGAAAATATAGATTTTGCATTGTACGATTTCTTTGACTATTTTTCAAAGAGTAAATGACGATTTTTTTTATTTTTATCGGGATTTTGACAATTTTTGGAGAATTTTATCTGGCAGCCCTGATGACGGTTATATTTTTTTATTTTCTTTAGAGACAATGGGTGTTTTTTTAACACCATAGAACTTGAAATTGTAAAATGGAACACCTAACCTAACCTAAACTGGGTTCTACTCATAATGGGCCCATTGTAATATTTTTGAAGAAGAGAACGAGCGAGGACAGTTAATAAATTAGAATTGATGAAGAAGTCTGAAGCGGGACGGACCGAAAGTTCGATAAGTGCGAGAAAAAGTTTGGCAGTGCTAATGGGACAACCATCCGTTGTTACTGATGTATTTAATCAAATTGCTGAACCCCTTCCCAGACAGTTCGGGTAGGTATCAGCAGACCGAAAACCCCATCTTGCGAAAGTGTAGGTTCTCAAGTGCTCTCCTTCTTCTACTCGCCATTAGAACTGGAGCAAAACTCATTGTAGGACAGACCCCTGTCATGAGTGCCAATGGGCCAGTGCCCGCTAATCGTGGCGGTCAGGTTCCGCTGGCCTTATGTCAGGATTAACACGTACAATGTTCACTTTAATTTTAATTAATTAATTTGCGTTAATTTTTTTTATCTTGCACCAGCAATCAGGGGATTACTCCTACACATGCGATGCATTGTTCTGGAAGTAGAGGAGAGGGATTAAGAGAGAGAGAAAGATAGATTATAGATGGTGAAGGGATAGACAGAGAGGGAAGTTTCATTATTTTTACTACTGAGCTTTTTGCCTCTGCTTCATAGTCAAAAATATTGATTATTTTTTATTAATTAAGACTTTCTATTTTCATTTCAATTAAATAGTTTAATTTATGCACATAAATTTTTAATCAGTTAAAAAACATCAGTAATATTTGAAAACAGCTCGCTGAAACTCAGAGAGAGATTAATTTTTAATTCGCTCAATTAAAAAATTAATTAAAAGTTTTTAATTTTTTTAGTTCAGCAGTTCATAAATATAATTTAAAAAAAAAATACAATAACAACCTATTAAAATTTTAATTGTTGCAATATTAAAATATTGCAATATAAGATATTGAATGAAATATTAATTTTAATTAATTTATGTATAAAAATTTAATTGATATTAATAATTATTAAACAAACAGTAAACAAATTGTTTACAGTTGAAATTTTAAAAAAGTTTTTTAATTGATATCACAAATTTTTAAATTTAAATTAATTAAAATTTTTTTCTGTGTGTCAAGGAGACGCATTCAAGTTTTGAAGCCTTTTGAAAAAGAGATAGCGAACGTTTTATTAAAAAAAATTTCAAAATATGAATAGAAAATTCGGTAGTTGGTACAAAATCAACACAACCGTCATTGACAGTTGACAGCACCGCTGTTTAGAAAACAAAACTCTTTAGGAAAATTAAATAAAATAACTTTGTTAGCTGTCTTTCAGCCAACTTTCTTGGATTGTTAACAACCTTGACTGATTCTAACATAAACAACAACAAGAACTGCTTTATAGCAGAACTTCCCCCCTTTTAAAAATAGTTGCAACTTGAAAAATATTTGTAACTTGTGCCATTGTGTCTCGGTGTTTGAAACAAAAGATTTTTTAATGAAGTGTTTTAATGATTCTTTCAGTAACAACAAGCAAAACCAGTTTGTTGTACATGCGGACATTGATGCAGTGGATGACTGCGAACGTCTAAGGAAATGAACGAGTGACTAGTGAATTGACTGAACGTACGAGTGAGTGATGGAGTGTGTAAATGTACGATTAAGTTGAAGAGTTAAATAAAGTTTGTTGAGTGGGTGTTCGGTTTGGCATTTTATTGTGCAGTATAAGTGATTATCTTTAACTGATTGCGGTTCTGCTTAATGTTATGGTTTGTCTCTCGCTCCCTCTTTAGCTCTTGCCCCACTTGTTTCTTTTCAAAGCTGACTTGACTTTCTATGCTTTAACTTGCCTTAAGGGAATTGTGACTTAAGGGTAAATGGCAAAACTGCTGCAGAAAATAAAAGAAAAACAGAAAAAAAACTTTACCAAAGTTATCATTTGGGGGTTTTTTTGCGCTACAGCATTTTAATGAATGACAGCTTAAAGAGAAAGTTTATGCAATTAAAAAGGAATTTGTGTTTATTTATTTATAATTTTTATATTTTCTTTTTTTTTTTTTAGCTAAGAAAACTGCTTTACAAATTATGAAAATGAAAAGGGAATTATAAAGTTAAATTTGTAACCTTAAGAATAAGAAAATCAGTTTAGCATTCTTTTCATCACTTTATACCAGAAACCGCAGGGATTTCTGCACATCACATGCTCGCCAAAGCATAGTCCGAGTGAATGTTGAGAGTCAGAAGGGCAGAAAAGGGAATTATTATTTTCTTTTGTGTGTCTTAAAACATTAAATCTAAGTACAATTGCTTAATTTTACTTATCAGTTGCTTGCTTTGCTAATCACAAGCACAAAAACGTTTACAAAATTTAAATAAAAATTAACTTTTATGTGAGATGATATGAATGTTGAAAATCTTAGGAGACAGGAAAAGTGGCACTGGCAGAACATTAAATAAAAAATTTTTCACATTTCTGATGTGAATGCTTATTTCTCGCTTAATTTTAATGGCAGTTTATTTCAGTAACTTTCGTTGTGGAAAAATTTTAGCCATTACTGACTGCTTTTGCTATACAGATACTCGAGGTGTAATGCAAATTTTTTTATCAGCTCTAGTGTTCGACATATCGCGATTTGTAACACAACATAACATGGGAAAGGTTTCCCTTGATCCCCTTGTATAAAAAAAAGTCAGAAATTCGACAACAAAATAATCTTTAGGCCGTGCGAACGTTGTTTCTAAGTTTGCTCAGTAGTTCTAGAGATATTAAAGTTTAAACCAAAAAATATTAAATTTTACAAAAAATTTTGAATATTTTTTTGTTTTCAAGAATCCATAAAAAATAAAAATACAAAAATTAGTTTATTTTTGTTTTAGCAGCTTGTAGATGAATATATTCCAAAGAAATTGAGCCCTATTTCATTGAAATTCGTGCAGTATTTTTGAATATATTCACAATTTAGTAAAAACACTCAATAGATAAAAATCGACATTTCCATACATCAGTACAATTTTTGAATGTGTGTGTTTGCTGGTGCTCCGTATATGAAATAAATTAAACTTTTTAAATAAATAAAATTTATTCTTGAGATTTTATTATTAAAAGTTCATTATTATTATTCATAAATTTAAGCTGAATACCGTAGAAACTGTGACAAGACGTATGAGCAATATTAATATGCAAACATATTCAAATCTCGATATCATATTAACCATACGCCACCCGTATTATTAAATTAAGCTTAATTTAAGGATGTGGCATATTTTGGCCTTAAACTCGAACTTTTATATAATTTTTATTCACTTTTCTTTTATTTAATTTTTTCCATACTGTGCAGAAATTATCTTAAAGAAATCTGTTAAATTGCATTTGCATAAATAAATGTTTTATTATTATTTTCTGCTGATTTTCCTTTCTCGGCCAGTTAATCTTTCTCAGTCATTCAGTGATTTAGTCAGTAGGCAAACAATTCTTATTTGAATAATTTAATATTGTTGGGTTTCTTTGTTTGCTGCCTTTTCTGTTTATTTTGCTCAAGCTTCTACAGCTTATTTTTGTTATTATCATATTTTTCTTTTGGCAATTTTTTTTTAAATAAAACTATTGAATTTGCTTTATGCTTTTTGATATTTTAATGAATGGGTTTCAATGAAATGAAATATGTACACAGAAAAAAAAAATAAGATTGCTAGTTTTTTGTACGCTTTTTTAAAGAATAATAATTAATAATTTTTCAAATATAATGTCTCTTTGTTTTTTTTAATAAAAATTATTTATTTTTGGATATTTTGCTACTCTTTTGTGTAGTTTCTTCAGGAAAATTTAATTTGAAAATTGAAAAAAAGAGACTTTAAGTTTGAAAAGCTTTAATTAGTATAATATATTTTTTTAATTAAAAGTTTAATTAATTCAATTAAAGTTTTAATTAATTTTTTGGCTCAATTGCTTTTTTCATTGCTTAATTTCACATATGGAACACTCTTTATACAAATGGAAATTAATACACAATAATCATTTTTTACAGGTTACAGATGGATATCTAATTAATTTTTTAATTGATATTATAAAATATCTAATTAAAATATAGTTTTATTTTTTCTGTATCCACAGAAATTTTATTCGAATGCTGTGTTCACAAAAAAAAATAAAACAATATTTTAATTAAACATTTAGTAATTTCAATTAAAAAATTAATTAAATTTCCACCAGTCAAGAAATTAATAGTACCAATTTAATTTTTATTATTGACTTATAATAAGAATTCCAATAGAAATCAAAAACCTTATTTGTTTTAAATTTGTTTTAAATTTTCCAAATTTTTAAATTAAATTAAGTTAAAATAAATAATAATTAAAATAATTAATAATAATAATTAAAAATTTAATTGAAATCAACGATTTAAAAGATTACTTAACCATGACTAAAAGATTACTTAACCATGACTAAAAGATTACTTAACCCTGACTAAAAGATTAGTTAATCATGACTAAAAGATTAGTAAACCCTGACTAAAAGATTACTTAACCATGACTAAAAGATTACTAAACCATTTAATTAAATCAACAATAATAATTTTATTTTGCGTGTGAGGTAGGGTTAAAAAAGTCTTTGTCATTTGCGTCGAGTTACCACTAAAACATTCCCCTCTCTTCCTCCTCTGGGTAGATTCCTTCCTGGGACCGCTTTCCGCATTACTTCGGTAAGGCTCAGAGCGACGTCTGAATAAAGATTGCCCCTTACCCACCAACGTCTGCGTCCGCCAAGTCCGTCAGAAGGAGTTCGCTCTGCAGGAACGCATCGAGGTCCCTCTTCTTTTTGCGTTTATTTAAATTTTTTTAATTTAATTGATACTATTAAGTTCTTAACAATTGAAAATCTAATTAATTTTTTAACTGATAATACAAAATTATTAATTAAAATTTTTTGTTTTATTTTCTCTGTATAGTTTGTAGTTTTTTTTCCATGTCGTGTTTTTTTTGTTTAACTATTTGGAGAAAAATTAAAAATTTGGAAAATTTTTTCCAGTTCTGATAAAAGAAAAAAATCTCTGCAATGAATGAAGCAGAGTTCTAACAGTAAAAAAAAATTAAATTCGGTCAAAAAGAAAATGAATTTAAATTACATCTCCGCCTAAAAATAGTACACAAATATAAGAGCGGCTTTTGACTTTTCTAATGATGGAGGAAGAGGAGGAACCATGTGCGGGCTGGTAGCAGTGGGAGGTGGGGTGGTTTGTAGCTGCGGATGACCTTTGGTGATTTCGGAGATGAATGGTATTTGCGAGGCACTGAGATAGACAGCCAGTTTGCGGCTTTTTCTGAGGCTCAGTATGGAGGAAGAGCGTCTTAAGCAACGATTGTAAAGAGTAAAGAGGCGAGAATATTGCCTCTAAGTTGCTGAAGGAGGTTGAGCTCAAGCTGGGTGTGTCCAGAAGTTGGGTGATCAAATCATACGCAATCCCCCTTTAGCCGAGAGGTGCATATATGGGACAGAATTCGACGGATTGCATGCTCTATGCCGGCTTTTCCTCGCCTTTCCTTTCCAAAAATATTTTAACACACAATGTCGCCGTTGTTGGCAGTCGTCTTAATTGCAGGGGTGGTTACATACTTCTCTTATTGAAAAACTGCTTCTACAGCCTCAGCTAAACCTTTAAAAGAATGTCGTTGAAAAGAATTGACATAAACAAAAAAAAAATTTTTTTTATTTACCGATGTAAAAATTAAATAGTAAGTTCCACACAACACATATTTTCATACAGTAATACTAAAATTATATATTATTTTGACAGATTTAATTTAATAAAGAAATCTCTCGAAGAAGTTGTAAAAAAACCAACGAAACGTTGAGCAAATAGATTTAATAACATCCAAATAATTTGTTATTATTAACAACACAAAAACAAAATTTCACCAAAAATTCAGCCTAGGGAAACACCCAATTATACTAAAAACAAAACATTGGCCAAATAAAGAAAAATCTAACAAAAGAATATATGCTGAGTAATTTTTTTGTTGGCCCCCATCGCCATACCCAGAAGACACGTAAACAGATCATGTCACTATGATTAATTGCCCCTAAAATTTTCTCATTGCTGGCAACATTGTATGAAGGCACTATATTTTTTTTTTAAATGACAATCAACGTCCACGTTGTAATCACTCCTTTTTGGCAAATTTTTGACGAGTCATCAAAAGGTTTGAAAAACAAAATCATTTTCAATATCGTTGTTGCTGGAATACTTTTCCCAATTTCTTATTTTACTGATGTTTTATGTTACGAAAACCAGTCATGTAGAGAAAATCCCTAAATAAAAGTTTGAAAAGTAATTTAAAATCAAGCAAGTTCATTTAACTAAAGAAATTATTTTTACCAGAATGACGTTAAAATAGGCAGGGTTATGCATTAAAAACACATAGACGACAGCAGACTACCGACTACAATCTGTCAAATTTAAAATGCAAATGCTTATATGAAACTGGTTATATTGGGAACAACAAAGCCAAACTTAGGCTAATTTCTATTTTTATTAGCGGCATAAACAGATTTAGTGTTGCCAATATCACAAAAAAAAAATTTGCAATAGATAAAAGTTGAAAAATTTTATATTTTATTAACCCTGGATGGACACTCTTCGTTGAATCGACGAACATCATTTACTCTTTATCATATAACTCTTTTTTGTGTGATCATATTACGCTCTTCTTGTCAACAACGTTATATGATACCGAAGTCTTTAAGTTTATGTTGCTTTTCAAATTTACAAAAAAAAAAAACAAAAAAAATTTAAATTCGTATCGAAAAAAATTTTTATTTTTATATGTAATTCTTTTCTTTACTTTTTTAAAAAAATGCTTAAATAAAAATTTTTTTTTTATTTTTACCTTAAAAATCGCTCGGAAAATTAGTTTTTTTTTTATTTCGTCAATTCGACGAAGAGTAACTTTAATGTACTAAAATGAAGAGTAACCATAAAGGGTTAAGGGAAGAGACCATAATAAATTTAAAAAAATTTAACCCTTCTGACTAAAACGTAACCACATCATTGTTTCTGAACACTCATTTAAATGACGAGTTGTTTTGATAAATGTGAACAAATACTCGCTAATGACACCCCTGTGTTAAAATCATGCCTTCTTCAGCTACGTGAAACCAGTTCAATTGCAATAGAACCCATGCATAAACTATTTATTTTGTATGTCTTCTTTTGCTGGGTCTATTTAAACATTTATACCGATCAGTGACAAGGTTATTTCCTAAAGGAAACATGTACTACATTCCCTGTTTATCCAAAGTCCCATTTGATATTATTTCTATACAGCTGAGTTTTAAAATGGATAATAATAACATTTATATACCTGGGAAATTTTGTTAAAGCAAAAGGTTATGTTTTTCCTTAAAATCTATTTAAATGATTAAAATCATTTAAATCTCTTTGGAAACACTCGCTTTCACAAAGAAACAAAACAAAACAAAAATGCAAAACTGTGTTACTGCTGAAACGATAGATACATATCAAATATTTGTTTGCACGAATGTACACCGATGAGTTGACAAGATTACAAACACACACTCACACACCCATCCACACAACCAGTGATACAGCAATCACAACAAGGGCTTGTATTACTGCGAATACAGCAGCATCAACAGAAGCAAAACCATTAAGCAAGACAGTGCAAATACTTTTTCATGCTAATTGAAATTGGAATTTGGCGATGAATGTATTAGCGACGACGGCAACTGGATGACTAGCAACCGGCAACAGAGAAAAGTACTGAAACAAAAAAAGGAAAAATAAAGAGCAGAACAGTGTTAATAACCTTCTCTCAAACAAACAATAAAAAAAAAAGAAAAAGCACGCACACACATACACACACTAAATTAAATTTTTAGAAAATGCTAAAAAAAGAATTAAATTAAAATTTATGTGCGAGCATTTAGGCACAGACAACACAGGCACAGCATTAAGAATATCAGAAAACTTGGACTTGACAATATTTTTTTTCTTCTATAATATTTGTTCAGTTCACAAGCTTATATTAACGTCGTATACATTGTGTAATTGTTTTCTTATACACTGTTTAAGGTATTATCCACTCTTATTTGTAATAATTATTTTCTTCATATACATATACTACTCGTATATATGTATCTAATTATATTATTTTTTTCCAAAAATAAATATAATATTTGAATTATAACGGATATATTCCCAACTCTGAATTATTATTCAAGGAAATGTAGCAGTGTTTAATTAGTTTTTCTTTGCGGTTCCCTACCTACTTTTGAATGAACTGAAACTTTTAATGGAGTTGAGTTCCACTTTTATTTTTCGTTGGCGTTGGAATTTTACAACGAAATAAAAACGTTGATTTAGCATCACCATTGGTGTTATAATTATTTATTGAAAATAAATCGGTTTTCTCTATTTTGAAACGAAGTTGTTAACGCTACAGAAACATTTGTTCTCTGTCGTTGTGATTTCAAATATCGAAATTGAAACGACCAGAATAAAAAAAATTAAAAATGAAAATAGCAACACCACAACAATTTGAAACTTCAGAAATGGAAAAGAACCCTGCATATGGTAAGGGTTTTAGGAAAGGCATAAAACCCTTCAACTTTAATAGTTTTTGGAAAGAAGTTGCGGAAAAAATAAATCTATTGGGACCAACAGTCCCTGAAGCAGACCATTCGCACAAAGTAGCAACTTAATTTATTACTTGTACTCACAATCATTGGATTCATTGTTACTAAAAAAATCTTTTTTTCTGTTGTAGTATAAATCAGAAGATCTGTTGGCATCAATTTTTCTGAAATAGGTTCCGTCCACGCAACCTATGACTCCAGGAAACCCAGTACGTTAATAAGGAAATCTTTTGCACTTTTCCATTCGGAATTTAACCCAACTATTGCAAATTGTGGAATTCATTGCATCCAAAACTGCTGATAAAATTTTACTAAACGCCGGTTGAGCCAACGACAGATTACAGTCAAGGCCCTGCGGTAAGAAACGCATTGCTGTTGTCAATTTTATTGTTGGTGTAATTGCAGATTTTCGCCTGTTACATATTAGAACGTACTGAAAGGCAGTCTTATTAAGTTTAAATGTATTCACAAAATTAAAATATTATTTGTCAGCATTTATATGATGTTTTCGATAACCTTTTTCTTCGTTTGAATATACATATTTCAAGCATAAGAATATAAAAACGAAGCGACGATAAAACGACAACGAAATAGAAACGACAACTAAAATTACTATACCAACGAGAATAGGCCCGATTATAAATCTTATGCTCGAGCGTTAGCCCTAATTAACATAGCCAACCATCACAGCCAAGGCCAAAAAATAAAAGTAAAATTAAATTAAATAAATATCGCAAATAAAGTACATGTAAGTTGGAAAAATTAATAATCACTTTATTTGAACCGCTTCAAAGAATTATGGAGAATCACCTATTCCCTTAACTCTGACACTCTGGAACAATTCTTTCTCTAGACATCTCGCATATCCCAATTTCCCTGGATATACATATGGCCCTTTCGGTTTCTAACCCCAAAAGAAAACTTGTACATACAGTATTGTATTTCTGTTGGTTTTCGTAATTTTCATAGAAAAGTGTATTCTGATTTTATGATTGAATTTTATATATTTTTGAAATAGTTGTATTGCGGCCAGGTCTGGGAAGATTAATTTTTTCTCTATAATTTTGTAAAAATCTTTCAAATTCTCGTATATGATAACTAATACCAGACAGTAAATTCTTTTTAATGATAAATATATATATAATATATATTTCAAATAAAATATTCAAACTATTTCAATCGAAATTATTTATCGTGAAAAACTTAAAAAATAATTCGTATCAAATTGGAATTTCCATACCTGGATTGAAACAAGAATAAAATCATGGAATAAAATCCAATGAAATGTCAAAAGTTTTCTTTAAAGAAAATATTGAGGAAAACAAAAATAAAACTACGCTGAAATAACGATACTTCACATTTTCCTGTTCACAAGCCCATGAAGACATATCGTCTGTTTTTAAACGAGAAACCATACGATTGAGCTTGTGAATTATTGAGCAATGAGAGAACACATAACCTGGATAGAACATCTTTGCATTGGTTTACTAAAAAAATACTCCCCTCTCCCCGCGCATTACTTTCGCTCAGCATTTATAACCCACTTTTTCTTTTTATAAATATACGTTTCCGTATGATTAATACGCGCCAAGATCATTCCAGAAGATTCCAAATCTAACTCCGCAAATCATTCTGGATCCATCAGTGGAGACTCGTATGCCGAAGCTGTTTAATACTTCTTCCTTTTCCCATTGCCTTCTAGACGGAAAAAAATTAAATTTAAAAAACTTCTATAAAAGTCTACCTTGAGATTATGCTAAATCGAAAAACGCCAAATGGTTGCTACCTGCTGGACTAAATGTCGAAAAAGCAAGAAATTGCCGCATTCATATCACAAATTTATTATTTTTTCTTTCATGCATGACGAATGATGGGAAATTTTTCGAAAGAATTTTTTTTCAGTTAACAGACGAAATTTGTTTTTCATAACAATTTTTGCATTCTTTTAATCACTTAATTATCTGTGTAAATTTTAAATTAATTCTTATATCGGATAATTTAATTTCTTTAGAAACTGAATTAATTTTTTTCCAACAATTTCAAGCGTTTGGTTTTTCTTTTTGTTCTTCGCTCTTGCACTTTTTAGTCATTAACAAAAACAATTAAAGGAACAGCACTTGACACATTTGTTGGAACGTCGCCGAAGTGTCTGTTGCAATACTAACAGGGTGCTTTTTAGATGAACTACCATTCTGTATACCATATGAAATCAAATCAGTCGAAATTTTCTTAGCACTGCTGTTGCAAATAAACAATTCCATTACAATTCCGTATGGATTGGTTTCACGTGGTGGAATACGGAACCCCGGCGATCGACTGGTAAATATAAAAAAAGATCAAAAATTGATTCACAGATAGTACAAGCAATCTGAAAAAATTCAATAATCTGCAAGCGTTGTTCATTTGTAAGTCGATTCATGGTTAAATTATAGACCAAACTGAATATGTTTAACAGTGAACATGTTACACGAAAACACAGCTAACCTGCCAAAAACAGTGTTGCCAAAAACAGTGTTGCCAAAAAGAAAGTTGCTAAAAAATCATATTTTATATATATAAAACGGAATGTGGTCGCAACTTTAACTGGGACTCTGGAATGAATTATAAGCTACTTTTTTGTAACCACGCCCTCTTTTATAAATTACGTTACTCTTTCTACATATATTTTAACAGATTGTATAATATAATAATATAAAGCAGCATAACTTCGCCATTTGTGGAGCAATTTTCAAAATTATTTTTGCTTAAAATGTCTACAAAGTTTTTTTGGGAAGGGGGTGGGGGATGGTTGGTGCAAATTGCTGTCTCTAATAATAGATTATAAAATAACTTAGTCATTTGGGAAACAAATTTTCAAAACGGTTTTTGAAAGAGGTCCATTGAATTTCTTTTTCAAGCAGGGGGGGGGGGGGGTCGGCGAAATGTATCCACCAAAAAAAATTGACTATTAAGGTTGTCATATGTGGACAAATTTAAAAATTCTTTTTTATATGGAAAAAGTCAACTAATTTTTTTTTTTAATTAAAAGGGGGGGGGGGGGGATGCGAAATGTGCCCGCCTTAAAAATTGATTATCAACAAATTTTGTCATTTGTGGACCAATTTTAAATTTTTTTTTTACATCTGGCAAAGGTCTACTAAAATATTTTTTTTTTGGAATTTGGAGGGGGAGTAGCTCAAAAATTGATTGTCAAATATTATCAAATCAATATATCAAATATCAAAATTTTTTTGCATATAGAAAAGGTTCACTAAAATCTTTTTTTTTAGAAATTTCAGGTGGGTGGGAGGTTTAGTGCGCTTTTTAATTTATATAAACACTTTTTTTCAAAGCACATCGGGGTTTATGAGGTTAGTATTACATAAAGTAATAGAAGAACTGTGAGTATCAAAGCATTTGTTTAAAATATTTTTCGTTCAGCTCCAGACCAGTTGGCAGCACCTTGTTATTTTTTTCGTGTTGTGCAGTGCAATAAGCCGTAGATAAAAAATAAAAATAAAAAATGATAATTTCAACCGAAAATATTTATTAGTCATATAGTTAATGCGACCATTCTGACATCTGCTTTGAGAATTGCATAACGTAAGTTTTACGTAACGTAACATTAAAGATTTGACGTGTGCTTAAGCAAAACATAAAAAAAATCACCCTTTATAATAGACTCCAATGCAATTGCATAACCTTGTGCATCCAACATAAATGCATCTGCATATCAAGGTATCGTGCCGTCTCTGGTTTTCTTCGTTCTTTTGCCTGCAAATATGTCCGGTATTTTTGGCCTGCTCTCTTGACTTGACGCTTTAATTTGCCTTTAATGTCTTTATCATCCACTTGGCTGAGAATTAATTATCAACGTTGCGTTTCATTTATTATGAGATTTTCTTGTAATCTCTCTGTTTCTGTTTCTGTTTCGTTTTTTCTTTCTTTGTTTTTGTTTTTTTTTAATAAAATTTCTTCTTGCACATCGTTTTCGTTTCTAGGTAACGCGCTCTGTCCGCCGTGATTCACAGCATATCTGGGTATTTTCTGTTTATGTCGTTGACTCTGTATTCCGTTTGAATATACGTGTGTGTATGTGTGTACGTGTGCGTTTTGTATGGATTTTAATTTTCGTAGAATTGTCCACAAATTGCAATTGCAATTAAAAAAAAAACTTTCGTTATTACTTTGCAATAAATTTATATTCTTTCGCATGCAAAGCGCTTTATTACACCTTCAGTAATGAAATTTCAGTTGGCAATAAAAGAATAAATAAATATTTAATTGCGATTTAACGCTGGCGAATTTCAAATCGAAACATGTAAAAGTTTTTTATTTCTTATTTATATTTTTGCAATTTCATAGTGCATCTTTTGTATTCACACATTTAAGGCGGCTTCTCTCAATTAGAAAATAATTTCTTCAGAGTTACGTAGCAGTTTAAATATTTAATAATAAAGAAATTAATTAACAAATAGAAAATTATGAAATTATACAGATATAATTTCTGGTGTACAAAAAAAAAAGTAAAATCAAGCTTCAATTAAAATATACGAAGATTCAATTAAAACAAGATATCAACCTATCACGAAAAAAGCAGAATCAATTAACAGTTTTAATTGAAATCAATTTTAATATATTTTAATACCATAATCAATTATAGTAAACGGGGCTTCAATTAAATTATTAATTGAGAAAAAAAATTTGTTTTGAGCAAAGACTTTCTTGAGAGAACATCAAAACCAATTAAAATAAATGTGGATTCAATTAACTTATTAATTGAAAAAAAGACTTAATTAGGAAAAATTTAATTATTATTTTTTCTGTGTACTTTTCTTATAGGTGTGTAATAATTTAAAGTGAAATAAATACACGAAGCTGTTAGCTTGTCTGTAGAAACACCCAGGGTCTAGATTAAAATCGAATCGACACCTTCAAATTCATAGACTACTGCTCATTCTCTAGGCTACGGAGGCACAAAAATGTGCTTTATTAACGTTTTATTTGAAACATAATTTTTGGCAATTTTTATTTCAGAACTAACAGTCCAGCCTAGATTACGACGCAAAGCGCAACGTAATTTGGCTTTTAATTTTTACACTGAAATGAGTAACCTAAATTAGGGCTTATTTATTAACGTTGTGTCAGAAACAGTAATATTTACTCACTTTGATTAATTAAAAAAACTCTAAATAGAAATAAGAAATAAGCTAAGTTGGCTTGAAAGTAGCTAAAGTTACATTACTTAACAAAATGACAAACGAAATAAACAACAGTACTTTTGCAGCCAACTTCACTTCTTTAAGCGCTGTCAGAATTAGATTTTTCAATTGCCAAGCATTGACGCCGCGTTATTTCGGTTGGTTTCATATATTTTGTAGAAGAAATTCTGAGAAATTTTGAGAGCCAGACAAGGCTTTGCGTCGTAATTTAGGTTGGTCGGCTAGTGACGCAATAATCATCACCTTATCGGAAGATGTTATAATTTTAGCAAATGACGGTAATTGTCAGCTTTGCTTGGGTTTTTTGCGAAGTACACAGATACAAAATACGAATCGTTATACTCCTCAGGAATGCGGAATAGTTGTTTCGGAAAATTTTCATCGAAAATCTCATGGGTGACGAGGTCCATTTGCATCTCTGTGGATACATAAATAAGCAGAATTATCACTTCTGGGACGCCTTTTTAAATTGCTGTAAAATGTTTTTATAATGGAATAATAAACTGCAAATATTATAAACTAAAAGGGCAAGAAATGCAATACAATGCACTTTTTGTTAAGAAGAAAAAACCATTTGTAGACTACAGTGCACGTGCACTTCATCTCAACGACGAAAAGTCTTATTTTAACTGAATTCTCCAAAGGCGGAGGTTTTTAAGTTGACTGAATTTTTTTTATGTGTGTCACCTCAGAACTCTTTGGTGGGTGGATCGATTTTGATGATTATTTTCTCATTGGCAAGCTCGTGCTTACTTTATGTACCGTTTTCAATGGAGGGTGGGGGGATCGAGGGAATACACCTTTCTCTAGACAGAACCTTTTACTGGGTGAACCCATTTGGAAGATTCTTTTTCATTGGAGAGTTCGTGCTTACTTTGTGGACCCGTTTTCTATGGCTGGCGGATCGGGTGAATACAGAACTTTTTACTGTATGGACTGACTGTGATGATGGTTTTCGTCATTGGCAAGCTCGTGCTTACCTTGTGTGCCCGTTTTAAAAGGCGGACGGATCGGGGGAATAAACTTCCACTTCCTCAGAACTTTTTACTGTGTGGACGGATTTTGTTGATTATTTTCTTCATTGGAAAGCTCATGGTTACCGTATGGTGGCGGTCAGATCGGGGAAATACTGCTTCCCCTAGAAAAAAAATTTGATTTGAGGGAACATGCAATTTCGGATGGACAAAAATCGACTAAGCAGAGTCTAAGACTTAAGTACTACTGGTGTATATCACTCGAACTTTTTTACTTCCTCTTAAGTCGGTTAAATTTTTATTAAAAATTATTATTTCCTTTCAAATGCAGCAGCTACTTATCTCTACAAATTATTTCCGTATGGTTTGGTTTCTTTAAAAAAATCGTTTCGACCCTCGTTTGACAACATTCCACATTCTGATAATATTCAATTTTTGTCAGTTGTTCTTTCTTTGTATTTAACGTACGTAGTGGCCAAATGATGTTCAAACTTTTTGTTCATGTTCTTTGTTTTGTCCATTATTTACGTTGGTTTTCTTTTGCGTACACAATCGTTTGTTTAGTGACCTTTTGCCTGATTTTTACCCTATTAGCCCGCAAACAGGTAAATGAATATTTTTCAATTATTCCATTGGCTTTATTTTATATTTTCTCTGATTTGTTTGCTGCTCAAATGAAAAGAAAATAAAATTCGCACAAAAAACGGCATTTTCATTAACTTTACTTTTCGACCATTATTTGTTCTTGTTGCAAAGCAAACAGCCAATTCATGGGAAAATTCGTTGTGCTGCGTCGCATCGCATCGCATCACACATGCAATCGAACGTCATCGTCCTTGTTCATAAAATACGAAAAAGTGTGCATTATTTTTATTCATTTCCATTTGGTTGCTGTGTAGTTGTTGTTTGTATTTGGTCTTGCTTCATTTGGTGGACAGGTGATTGACATATTGTGATTACGTTTCAATATCTGTTTTTTGTTTCTGTCTTATTTTGTGTGCTGCACCATTGTTTTTCGTTTTTATTTTTCTTTTATCCACTAAAAATGTTGATAAAAAATTTCATGTTTTTCTAAGGCTACGACGAACTTTTTTATTTTATTAACAAAAATTTTGATTTTCTACGGAAAAAACGTTGAATTGAAAAGTTGAATTGAGCACCTTGAGTGGCCTTATTAGCGCAGGTGATTGTCATCTGTTTGAGGCCCATCTATGAAAATTCTTCTATTTTCATCACTTTTTTGACATAAATTTATTGCGCGCCATCTATTTATTATAACCGATGTAACATTTTTTTTGACAGATTGTTTATTCGAGTACAGTGCTGTTGTATTGTTTTAGCGATAACGCCACCTGGTACTCGATTCGCCTTGGTTAAGTGTAGTGTAAAGCAGAATTGCAGCGTCTCTGGTGTTGAATAAACTCATTAATATTTAAGCTAAAGGAATACAATCTTTTTTATACTAAAGAATGAATGAATGTGATGTATAATAATGAGAATAATTTTTGATGACTTTTATAGGTATTGAACCCATAACTTTAGTTATATAGATCTTACGACTTAAAAGCACGCCTCTACTAGTATAATTTGGCCTGAATCCAGATATTTTTATTTTCCCGAAATATATTATAACGCTCTCCTACCACTCCATAGCAAATGAATTTAGGAATTTTTCTTTAAAGGGGACCAAAAAATACCAACAACACTAAACGAAGGAAAATGAATTTCTTTTTGAAAATTGAAAATTTTGTTTCCCTTGAGGGTGGCGATGGCACGATGGATGGTAGTCTGCACGTTGACTACAAATCCAAGAACTGACCTGTGTTCAACCCCAGTTTCAGACTAAAAATTTTAAATTAAAAATAAACATCTCGCATTTTTCTGATGTGCATTAGTGTGTATTTGTGTGTCAGTTGTTGTCGGAAGGTTTCAGTGGCGAAGGCATAGTCACTGGTCACTGAACAATACCGGCTTCAGCTGATAGCAATCCACAATCGCATCAGAACGCCCTCCTTCGTCGGTATTGTGTAGCACCGGCGAAGTAAAACAATAATAAAAATGGCTACTGAACCGAAGCTTCAGCACTGCTAAAAAAAAGTATAAACAAAGAACGTGCGAAAGCAGAGCTACAAAAATAAGTAAGCTTCACCTCCTGTCGTTTCTCCTACTATCCCTTTCCTAAAGGTCCAGCACAATGCAACTTAATTAATTAGTGTAATTATTATAAAAATAACTTTTTGCATTTCACAACTCTTCTATTTTGCGGAATGTTCGTTACACTGAAAAAAAATCCAAAGAAAAAATTTGTGGGATCTTCTTACTGGATGGGCAAACAGATTTCGATCTATGCCTTTGGCAATTCCTTTGATTTGAGCGGCTTCAAAGACCCACTCATATGATTGCTATTCTTGTCTAACTGATATAAAAAAAAGTTAAAACGATAAGTGAAATTAAGTGTCTTCACCTGGCATCTGCTCAAAGACCGATCTCTCATAGTGAAGAACTACCAGCTCTAGTTCCGTTCTAAGAAACTTTTCAACGATAGAAACACGATATCAGAGACAGCAGGGTTCACGAATGCTAGCGCACTACCCCTGAATGCTGGTCCGAGATTAAAATATAAAGAAGAAAGTTATTCCAGTTTATTAATGTAGCAAAATTCATCAGCCACCGCCTGTTGAAATTAATGCCCAATAAGAATTCGAATTGAATTCGAATATTTTTTTTTGTTATGAATTTTTTTTTTAATTGATATTCAATTAAATTTTCAATTATTATTATTAAAAATTTAATTGCAAATTGATGAATATCAATTTAATTGATACGATTAATTTAGTTTGCAGGCTAAAATCGAATTAATTTTTGATTGAAAATTTTGTTTTATTTTTTTCTGTGTAGTTAGGAAATTATTAGGTCTGTTCCAGGTGCATAACACAAGTGTCCGAACTTTTGAGAGTAAAAAGTAAATTACTCTCTGAATGTAACAAAATTGCCCCAAAATTGCTGGAACAGAAAAAAACCACAATTGAACATCTTGAAATACTAGTGCTGCCTACTTTCTCAACTAAATTTAATTTTAGTGATTTTACACTTTTAAAATGCATCATATTTTAAAAGCAAAACATTTGCATTATGGGCAACAGCTGTAATAAGTGAATGAAACTGGAAAAAAAGTTAAAACCATTTTTTTCATATGTAAATAAAAAAACAGCTGATAATTTAATTCTAGCCAAAAACTTAATCCTCAGTTAGTAAAAACGTAATACGTTCGCGGCGATCAGCTGGCAAAAGCTGCAACATAAGTAGTGCTCTTTGCTGTTTACTAAAATCGTATCGTTGAACTTGTCACTTAGAAAATCTACAGAAAATAGATTTATACGTTGCAAACGTCAAGTTGCCTTTACTTACATATCCCATCGTCGAAAACGTTTATTTTTTTTTGCAAGGTTTGTACATTACGCATAAAGTAATATTCATTGAATCGATTAAATTCATTTCGTTCACAATTCTAACTTTCTGTTTGAATTTACAAAATTATTGAAAATATCAAGCTGCTTGAAATTTTACGTTTTTAATAACCGACACCTAAAGTTGACTGATACTGATAAGTCTTACGTTGGACTTTACATTTATACTAAGTAGACCTTTACCTTAAGAAACGTACGTGCAAATGTGTACAGGAAATGCAAAATTTTAATCTCTCTCAATTTCTCTCCAAATTGCACAAAAATTGTTATGTGGAAAGTTTTTGCGTAAATTTGTGCGAGATCGGAACAGACCTATTACAGGCATTTTGTAAAACATTTGTAACCTTGTACTAGAATTTTTTTAATTTTTTTTTGGAGATTTCCATATGTGTATCTTTTGCTATTCAAATTTAATATTTAAATTTATATTTTGAAAACTAATTTCATAAATCTGTTGTCATAATAATTCCACACAGAAACAGCTTACAAAGCGAAAAAAAAAACTTAAATTTACCATAGAAAACCCATTTAAGTTTGAAATGCTTGAATGCCTGCCTGCCTGGTGGCTTCAATGGCAGGATGGCTGGCTGCTTGCAAGTTGCTTGCATGGGTGTCTGCTGCAATAATTAATGAACAGAACAAATGCTTCATCTTAAGAAATTTTGCTCATATTCTGTGAACTCGGCAGAAATGCAGAAGCGCGTGGAAATTGTGAAAAAAAAGTAAAGAAAAAAATAATAATTTGAACATCATTAATTTCATGGTACAATGAAATTAAACCATCTTTTTTTTTTTTAAATTGAGTAGTTCTTTACCATTTACAGAGGCAAGTGGCAAATTAATACAGCAGCAGAGAGCAGTTATGAATATCGTTTGCTTTGACACTTACGTACGCATACTACAGCAGCATATGATGTATCCATGTCACCATTAAAATAATTGTCTGTTAATTTAAATCATAAAAAGAAAGTATTAATATTGCAAAGGGATTCTTAACTAAAGTAATTCGTACGCTAACGGCATGATTTATTGAAACAATTCTCAACTCTACAGAATTAGTGATTAAAACCCTTCTTCTTTTACATTTCGTTGGATGTGTTTTTGTTTTATTATTTTATTGTACCCGGCAGCAGATTTGAATATTTTGTGGATGGATTTGTAGTTTGTAGGCAAATGAGGTTTGTGAGATACCAGCAAAGTAGTAATTTGTTGTATGCTGCTTCCTTTTTGTTTTCTTCTTGAATTTCAGTTTTTTTTTCTTTTTTTTTTGCTGTGCATTCACCCTGAAATTCATTAGTTTTGCTAATGCAAAATCATTTATTATAGAATTTTTCGTCAATAAAACTTTGGAATCTGTTGGCAATGATGAATAAAATAAAATGCAAAAACTCATTTGCTTTCCTTATTTGTTCCCCCCCCCCCCTCCTTCATCGCGCCACCGTGCTCTCTCTTGCCAAACGCTCTACAGCCGAGAGTCTATAAATAAAGGAAACGGAAATTTGCCGCCGGAAGTTGAATGAAAATTTGTGTTTGTTTTACTTATGTACTTCAATGAAATGAAAAAAATCCTTTCATTTGCATTATAAAGAAAAAAAAATGGAACCAAAAAAAAAAACGAAATGAAACTCATGGAAACTCATTTACATGCTACTAAAAATTTACAACAAACAAAATGAACAAAAAATTAGCAAAAAGAAAAAAAAAACAAAAAATCCTTAAAATATTTTCAAGATAAATGATTGAATGAATGACTGTCTAAACTGAATGAATGTACTAGTAGAGTCGAATCGAGCTGAGCTGACTAATTCATTCACTGTTTGTTTCAATCTATTGGAATTTTATATTCATTTCCAAATACTCGAAAAATTTGCAGAAGAAAAAAAAAACAAATAAAGTAAAGAAAAAAAGTAAATTCAAATTGATTGTTGTGTCAATAGTTTGTCACTCGCGCAAGATTTTAAGCCAAACAAGTGAGTGGGTGAGTAGTTTGTAATTTATTATTATTTTAAATGCTGTTAAAAAATTTTTTCATTCGCTTTATGTTGCCATTTATTTTTGCAGTTGGCTGTGAAGTTTTTTGTTTAAATAAAAAAATTTAAAACAGTCTCAATTGTTACAAATATATAAATCAAACTTCAGCAGGGCGCTCTACAAATATGAAAAATGGCACACAGGAAAAAATAAAACTAAATTTCAATTAAAAATCAATTAGATTTTCAGCTGTAAAGAAATTAATATCAATTAAATTAAATGCTTAAATTTTTCATAATAATAATTAAAAATTTTAACAATCTATTTTATTAAGCTTTAAGGTTTTTTATTTCTTATTTTTATATAATCTCGATATTTCGTTAACCTTATATAAAAATAAGAAATAAAAAACCTTAAAGCTTAATAAAATAGATTGTTCAAATAATAAAAAAGGTTAAAGAAACAAGTATTAAGAAAAATAATTAAAAATATTAACTGAATTTATTTTGGGAATATCTCTTTATATATATGATCCTAAAAAAACCACAATTTTAAAATTAGAATCTTAAATAAATAAAAACTTAATTCATTATTTTGAAAATTTCGAATAAATTCTTAATGATAAAAAAAAAATTGGATTAAATTCTAATGCTTATTGGGTATTAATTGCTAAAGAGTGCTCGATATCGTGGGTCTATTCTATTTGTATAAAAATTGTTGCAAATGTGAAATAAAACAATAAAATTAAATTTAAATAAAATTCAGCCGTCATATTGTGTATTTCATAGTAAAAAAAAATTATTAATTTAGCCCAAAAAATTAATTAAAAATTAAAATGAATTGATTAAACTTTTAATTGAAGAAATATATTATTTTAATTAAAGATATGCAACTCGTTGAAGAATTAAAACCGGCCAACTATTGTTTGCGTCGAATGTTTGTGAATTGGCTGTTTGATAAACTGAACGAAAAAAACGCATTTTTCAACAAAATGTGGCCCTTTTTAAATTAGGCGGTTCTATAAACAAACAAAATTATCGCATATGGGGCCCATAAAATCTATAAACAGTCCTCGAAAAACCATTACATCCCAAGAAAGTGACCGTATGATTGCGATTTGTGGTCAGGCGGCATCATCGGCCCGTTTTTTTTTTTTTTTTTTTTTCGAAAATGTGCAAGGAAACGCCGGCACCGTGGATTCTCTGCACTACAATTCCATGACAACAGATTTTTTTGTGGCCACAATTGGCTGATGCTGATATTTTTATTATCTTGGACCAGCACTCAGCAGATGACATCTACAAATGGGATGCATTGTGTTGGAACTGCAGGAAGGAGATGTAGGAGAAATAACAGGAGGTGTAGATTCACTATCTTACAACTATGCTTTTGCACGTTCTTTGTTTTATAGCGGTGTTGCAGGCCCTCTGATGTCAAGGAAATGCATTAAATTTTCAAGCTTCGTTTTTAGTAGTCATTTTTAGTAATTATTGTACTTCGCAGGTGCTACACATTACCTACGAAGGAGGGCGTTCTGTTGTGCCTGTGGATTGGTTACAGCTGAAGCCGTTACTATTCAAAGACATTTGGTTGTCTCCGTCCGTGCACATCACAAAAAATTCGAGATGTTTTTATGAGTGTGAAGCTGGGGTTGAACCCAGGAACTTTTTAGTTTGTAGTCAACTACTTCAGCCATCTCCATCCTAAGTGACCTTTGCTTTCAGCAAAGCGTCATAAGCCACACAGCGGCCAAACAATTCAGAAATTGAGAAATTTCCCGGTCGCGTAATATCTCGATTTGGCGATGACAATTGGCCGCCTCATTGTAGTGATTTAGCGTGGCTGGATTAGTTTCTCTGGAGGGATTTGAAACACCGGATTGAAGTGAACAAACCACAAATAACTGACATTCTGAAAGATGACGAGATAAAGGAAGCTTTGTTGCAAAATGTGAAAAGAGCACAGCTATTTTGACGTGCTAGAGGTGGACATTTGCTCGATATCATATTCCATTACTAATTTCCACATTTCTACTTTACATTGGTATCAATAAAACTGAATTTCTAAAAAAAATGTGTGCTTTTAAGCCTATTTACTTCCTAACCTCAAATTTACCCACCCGTTATATATATATTCATATATATGTATGTATGTATAGGTTATTGCTTTTAATTCCCAAATTATTATATTGAATTTACATCTCTGTGTCCCTGTGCTTTAATATATTTTAAACTTAATTTTCTATTTTAAACCATGAAATTTTCCACTACATTTTCACAACAATTATTGGCTAAAATATAATTATAAAATAGTTTACTTTGCCAATTATTAAAGTATAACGTACCACATTGTTAGTGTGGTAGATTTGCTTGAGTTGTTGATATAACTACGCACTACTGAAGCACTACTATAGAATAAATTGTGTTTTCATTAAAAAAAATTACATTTTGCAAGTTATTTATAACTTAATTTAACACGCTCTTCAACAACAATTTATACCTTTTATGTGAACATTTTTCAACACCAACAACAACATTTTATTTATCTCGCTTTTTTGGTTTTTGATTGCAAATAGCAAAATAAAAGTTGCAATTTAAAGAAAAATCCACATAGTTTCCTGTTTTGTTTTCCCTCAATAAACTAAAACAAAATACGAAAATTTATTGTTAAACAAAAGTTTTTATAGTTGATTGCTTTATGTGGCTGGCAGAAGCGTCAAAGAGGAGATTGGCTTTGATTGTTCAACAAAAGTGTTAAAGTTATCATGTGGCTTTTGCTGCCGAAGTCTTATCAATTAAAATTTAAATATACATTGAATAATACTGTGAAATCATTTGAATATATTCTTTGTGCTTCGTTCATCAAAAAGTTGGCCAGTTTGGACGAGGTCTAAAAATTTAATTTTTGTTTGGCAAATAATCATTTCGTATGATTAATTAAAATTATTTAATTTCCCCCTATTTACAGTTACCATACCGACGTTCGTAATAATGCAAATATTTTCATTTGTTTCCCTTTGTATTTGTTTTTTTTTTCGTTTAGTGGAAATAAATAATTTTTATGTCGATTTTTACTTAAAAAAAAAAACCTCAAAATACTACACACCGAAGCAGGGGGAAAAAAATCAAGTTAAAACAAATAAAAGTGTTGAATTTGGTGGGGTAAATATTCTTTTCAGTTTTCCACCCCTTTCGGCTGATAATCAACTTCCAATGGTGATGGTGAAGGTGAATAAATAAAAAACGTTTTAATTGTTCAAAGAGAAATATTTGCTCTGATAATTTGAGGAAAAATATGCATTTCCATTGAAAAAAATTTCTACATGCTTAAATCGCAAAGAACTAGTTTTAAAATCGAAAGATTTCGTTTTAAAATTGCATATAAATATGTAATAAAAAAAGTGGTCCAACCATAAAATCACACCTTAATGTCAAGTTTTTTACCCAACTTAATTTGATACTTCTTTCTATCAGTGTTTGACACATTCAACCATAGAGAGGTACACGATTGTCTATGAAGACACCCAAGCATTTCAGCCGGTTCACAAATAAGGCAATAGAATGGCCAACAGATATTGCCAGGCCACTGTATGCAGCCGAGCCAAACACAAGAATATTGGTTTTGGACAAGTTTAAGCTTAAAGAATTAAAGACGCACTAAACCATGAAACGCGTTCGAGAGGAGAATTGATCAAGTTCAGTAATCTTATCTCTCTTACCATTGAACAGTAGCATAATATCATCATACAGGCAAATCACGTGATTTGAAATCACGAACCGTTTTGAAACCACTCCGATGATTTGAAGCTGATCTGGAAATCACGCTATTTTACATTTTTCGGAGTGGTTTTAATTTTTCGAAAGCACGGGAAAACAGCTGATGTTTTATATTTGTTTATATTTTTGTATTTGTATTGTGAATTAAAATATTAGGTGAAATAAAGAATATGAAAATGCCAGGAGCTACTTTATTGACAATAATTGCTTTAAGAAAGCATCATTTAAAAAAAGAAGATGAAGCTTTACAAACCATAAATTTTTTATTAGCACAGCAAAATACGTAATATGTAGGTATGTATAAATGCGAAGTTGCTAGTGTTTTCATTAACGAAATTTACTTAAATTTTGCATTTATTTATTTATAAATTTGCACAAAAATGATTTAATTATTGACCATATAGATTTTTTGTACAACAATATATAAAATTTGTCTTAAATAAAGAACATGATGGTAAAATATCTATATATTTACATGACTTATAAAGACTGTGTTACTTTGGCAACCTCAAAAACATGTTCGAAAAAATTAACCAGCTGACTGCTAAAAAGTAAATGTAAACCACGACATTGGTAAACAGAGCAAAACAATTATTTTCAAAAAAAGCAGTGTTATTACAAATTTGCTCATATTTAAGTTTTTATATGTAGCAAACCCAATTTTTTTTAGAAAAATAAATAGAAAACAAATCACATGAAATATATTATAGAATTTTTATTAAATTCTAAACGAAATACATAGAAAAAATAAGCAAGTGATTTCAAATCGTCAGTCATTTAGTTGACGATTTCAAACCACGAGATTATTAAAATTTTTATGTTTTCCGTGATTTCAAATCACTTTGATAAAAAGTGGTTTGCAGAACAGGCCTCATATTTCATGGCAGGAAAATAAATAATTTATTTAATTAAGTATTGAGCCCAAAAATTACTTTAAAAAATTTAATTGAATTGACAAACTTTTAATTCCAGAAATAAATTATTCTAATTTAAACTTCAAAAAGAAATTATATTTTTTCTGTGCATACTAAATTAGTTTTTATAGAACTGCTTTTTGTTTTTTTCTTAAAATTTGTTTATAAACTTTTAAAGGATCATCGCTATAAAGACATTTGATTTCTTCATTATTGTGTGGTTAATTCTGGTCAAAAAATTTTTATGCTGCCCTTCAACAAGTTTATTGAATATATTTCTCTTGTTCTACAAGTATTTCTTTTATTTATCTTTGATTTTGAGCTTAAAGTTGATGTTGCAACAAGTGCTGTTTTGCACGTACCCTCCGTTAGCTAAAGGGCATGCTGTCACTTGTTTCCATTTATATTTCTCCATTCTCTCGGCAGTTTTCCGCCAGCACACTCGAGTCAAAGTTTTACAAACTGCTGAAGAAAGAAAGGCAGGAAAAAAAGCATAAATACAATGAGTAAATAAATAGAGGTGAAGCATGGCTGCCACTTGGCTGTTTGGCTTGACTTGTCTTCTTCATGTTTTCTTGCGTCGCACACGTTATACATTCGTACACATTTTCTTATTGTTATTTTTGTTATTTTCTTAAGACGACTGACGAATGACTTGTTTACTCCATTCTGTCTGTGCCAATGCAGCACCGTATTGCATGCTGCATTTTATTTACAATCCACCTGAAACACAAAACAACACAAGTTGATGGCAGCTAAAAGGTGGAAAATTGCTTTCTTGCAATGCCAGCGTTTAATGGCTGTTGCAGTTAGAGAAGCACACGGTACTTAAGAAGCTGTAGCAGCTCAACAACAATTTCTAGTTAAGCAGTGATTTCTTAATACTCTTCCACAATGTTTGCTTTTAATCCTTCCTCATTCAGTTGATTCTATTTCGTTTTTATTGTCGTGTTTTTTTTTTGCATTTTGTTTTTCGCTTTCATTTTAACAACTGAAATTGTTAGGATTTTCCAAGCGCTTTCAACAATTTCCTTTACTTTGTAATATTTGTAAGTTAAAGTTTAATCTTTCTTCGCCTTCATTATTTGTTTAAGCTGAAGAATGTTGCTGATTATTGTTGTTGCTATTGTTGTATGCCAGATATTGGTTTAAGGATATTAAAACGCAAAGCAATTAGAAATTTCTAAATGAAGAGTATTTTCTGACGGTATTTGATCCAATTAACAACAAAGACGGAATGTTGGCCAAACTCTTGATGCTCAACGTCAGGTGCGATAAAATACCAACAAAAAAAAAGTTAAAAAGAAAAACTTCAAAATATCGTAAATAGAAATCAGGCTAACAAACCAAATCGTAAAGTTTTGTGCACAATCTCCAGAGTGTGTTCGTAACTATGCCGAAGATATACTTTCGAGCTCGTGCAGTTAAAAGGGTTTTTAACGGACATCAACATAAACAAGTCTCCTGGGCCGGTTGGAATTCCGAATTCTGCGACGTAGCAGAATATGAATAATTCGCTAAATGGTGATCTCACGCGAATATCGGAATGGGGTTATGCGAACAGGGTCGATTTCAATGCTGCATGCTTACCCATCGATGCATGCCCGATCATGCTGTTTCACCTATAATTATGCGCGGTATAAACATTGAGTGATCAGAAGCTCTTGATGTTCTTGGGATGAAGATTCAGTGTAATGTTCGAGGGACGGAGCATTTTTTTCAGGTCTCAAAGGAAGCATTCAAGTATCTCGGTTTTTAAGACGGTGCTAGACATACTGCACCCCATCAGATCTCCTCACTTTATACCGCCTACATCCGACTGAAAATTTAATAATACACTCATGTATGAACCGGTGCTTCAAAGACTAGTTTGCAGTTACTCTACCGTGTACGGGAAAGGATGAAGAAACTCATTGGAGACAGTAGGGTAGCCAACTCTATTGACTCTCTTGAGCATCGCCGCAACGTGGAGCGTGTTTAGTTGTTCTCTTGCTGCTATAATGAGAAGTGCTCAAAGAAATCAGGAAACCCCATGAATCGTGCGCACAACACGTTCTGCATTTAAGGCGCAACCATTTGTGGTCAATTTGTCAGCGACTCGCACTACGCATTGCAGAGAGAACTCTTTTCGGCCGAGCAGCGCGTATGTGGAACAAGCTCCCTGCAGAGGTCTTTTCTGTTACTGTTCACGTGTCCCTTTCCTCTAGTTTCAGCACAATGCATCGTACGGGTAGGTGTTATACCCTGAGTGCTGCGCCAAGATAGAAAAAAATAACGTGATTGTTAATAAATTTTAATTTAAAAACGAAATTAAAACTGGTGTCCCTTTCATTACAAGTTGTAAGTAAAAACTACGAGGAAGCAGTAACTGAAGAACCAGCAACTGAACAATGAAATAATTGAGAATTATAATTTTGTACCAGTTACGTAACTGGTTAACATGGTGTTTTTCTACGCTGTGTTTAGCGTGCTGTGCGTGAGCTACCTGTATCACAATATTTCACTGATAATGATGAGACAGAGAAATACACATAAAGACTGATGAAATTTGAAAATATGTTGCCATTACTTGCTGCTTCTTGTGATGGCATTACCAACGTATGTATGTATGTGCGTATTGTGTGCGAAATATCATGAGAACATCAGTATGCATGTGTGTTGTTGGTGTGTGTGTGTGAAATTGTTATGGTTTTTGCCATTTAAACAGTATTCGTACTAAAATGGAAGCAAAATATGCTGATGCACACTCATACACACACACACACACACACACACACATACATTTCAATGGATTTAAGTACAACAGAAACAATTTATAACAAACACCAACTAACAAACAGTTTCAGTTGAATAACTATAAACAACCAGTTGTTTACAGACACACACACTCAAACACACACACACACATAGATACACATTGATACATAAATAAGCCATACATAAATAAGATCCGTAAACAAATACTTACACAAACACCCATTTAATAATACATTTGAGCAAAATTGAATGAAAAAAAGGAAATTTTTACCACAAAGTTTATGAAGTAAAATTTAATTACGAAATAATAAAGTTCTTAATCATACAGGGTGCTTAAGTTCATGTATTGTTTATTTTATCTCTATCTAAAATAATTTGCTGTAGAAATTTTTTTCTTTTAGCAAAAATTTTATATTTTTGTAGCATAAATGTGCTCTCACACGGCTTGCATACTGCTTGCCAGTTTAATTTCATCGTTAACACCCCGTATTGCTTGCCGCATTTGTTTATCATGACAACAAAAAATCAAACAAAATTGTAATTTACTTAAATGTTGAGAAGTTCATAATGTGCATTAGAAATATGCTACAAGAATATTGTTATTCATCGTAAAACGAAGGAGGCGAATAATTAAAAGATGAAAGATTTCATTTAAGATTTAAGATAAAGTGCAGGCGAAAAGGTGTGGTAAAGGAAATACAAAATTACAATTCAGGGCTGCAAACTGTTGCTTAGGATTACCAGGTTTTTTGCAATGAAAAATTATGTTGTTGGCGTGATAGAAGTTTTCAATTCTAAATTTTAAATTTAGGGTTTAATACAACCTATATAATGATACGATAACGAGCTTGTGAATTCAACAATATTTTATGTATCCAACTACAAAAGCCAAAGTGGAAATGAAAATGTGGAAAATTACTCACTTAGCGAACACGATTAAAAGCTATTAAATTTAAATTCAAAATCGAGTAAATAATTAGCTGATAATTACTATTTTTTATTACTCATTATTATCAAATTAAGAGAAAAACAATTTACCTTGATTATCTCATTCTATTCAAATAATACTTTTATTATATTTTCAAACGTTAAGGAATATGAAAGTTTTTAAATAGTTTTCAATGTAATTAATTAATTAATTGTGAAAATATTATAATGTTTATATTTTATTAACTATTTAAACAGATCACCTATTCAGGTGATATAGTTCGGTGGAAAGAAACTTTCACGACATCGTAGTGCTTGTAAATTTTTCAATTTTAACAAGAAAATTGTGAATTTGAACTTTTCATAAAATATTTGTTAGAGACTGTCGTCGCTTGAGAAGTTGTGTGATACAAAAATTCTATTAATAAATTCTACGAAAACAAGGACGATTTTTCCGTCCGTTCGATGCTTATTTCTTAATAAACATTTTAATATTTTTTTTAACAAACAAATTTAATACGAAAAATAATTTCTCTATGATCTTCAACTTATTTGAACGGCTGCAGCACGTAACTCTCCTTATTTAAAAACATTTAAGCCTTTTCAATTCAATTTTCAAGTATGCTGAACTGCTTAGAATGAATTTTTGTAGAGTGAATTTCTCACTGCAATAAAATAATTTTGCAGATATAAATTTATATCAATTCAGTGAATGAAAATATGCACTTCGTGAGCTCTATATTGTATGCCATTTGTAGTCCAAAGTAAGCTGGGAGAGGTACCTATCGTGTTTAACATCTCAATCGTGTTTAAGGATTAAAGACATCGATTTGGAGATATTTTACCATACATTGACGCGTTTTGTTAAACATCTCAAATGGAATGTTTTTGATTTAAACACTTCGTTAAATGCGTAAATGGCAGGGTTGCATTTAATTTTGGGATATGTTCAGTGTGTTTTTGACGAATGTGTCACTTTTTTATGGCTATTAAACACATATTAAAATAGCGATGTTTTTCTTATACATCTTTATTTCACCTTTAAATAGTTCATCAATGTTAACAATTCCATCATTAACGAAACTCAAATATGCAGCTGATAATTTCACAATGGTACTTTTTTCCATTTTAATATATTTTTAATATTCTCAAACTTGTATACAATTGTTTACGAAACCATAAACAGCTGATATAACGTCATTTAGTTATTAAAACACTTTGCTTAAACGCGTTTAAAAACATAAGTGTGAACGTGGTATTACACCGTCTTCAAAAGTTTCTTGAATGTTTCTTTCGAGAGCTGAAAACTGTGCTGCTCAGTTAATCGAACATCACACTGAATTCTCATACCAAGGACATCAAAAGCTTCTGATTCCCCTATATTTATATCACAGCATGATACAGCATGCGTCGGTGTGTAAGCATACACTATTCGGGATTTTGAGTATTGAAATCAACACTCTTTGTGTGACCACATTGCGATATTTTTGTGGGGTCACTATTCAATAAATTATTCACATTGCACCTTATCGGCGAGATCGTATTCATTGTGAACTTCTAATTAAAATTCCGGACGCTCCCAGTCGTTGGAGATGGATTCGCCGACAGAGAGAACTGGTATCGCACATCGAAGAAGGATCTCGCGATGTGTGGGACTCGGGACCTTCCTAAATATTCCCACGATCCCCGATTTCCAATCGCGTCCACCCGTCCTCCTGGCCTGTAGCTAAACAGGAATCTAGCCCAAAATGGCAATAAGTGCCGTAGTCGGCGTAGTTAGAAGGGTAGCCGTTATCGGGGTAGGCACCGTCCGCATTACTCTCTCCAAGAAAAACATACTGTCTGCAGAATCCAGCACCCGCCACCATATAACTCTCCCGTAAAACAGTATGGGTTCGATAACCGGCTCCATAAGCCATCGTGTGGGCGGATGATGCTCCAAGTACGGCCTCTCTTATGGCCCTCTTGCAAATATAGATCACGTGATTATGGTCCTGTATTTGCATATGCGAATTACGTGTAAATAACACGTTAGAGAAATTGTAACGTCACGTACCACATCAAGAGTGTTTTGATGCCTACCAGTATCACAATAAAGTGCAGTAGTTGGATACATAAATATTTGATTTGTATGGAAAAGCTGCAGGTCTATGGGGAGGCCGTTTTTCCAGTCAAATAAAAAGCAGAGACACATTGTGTTTCAAGTCCATTAAATTAATTATTATAACTGCAGCATAAAACGATATGCTCTCATACGACAGCATGTTGTCATTTGACGTTTAATTTCTATAGTGGAATGAAAACGGCAACACGTAGACGGCCTCTCCTGCGGCACTTGTAAAAAAGCTGAAGCAAGCAAAGACATAAACCAGCATGTACAGACATGCACTTAATTGTTTCTTAATAAAACCAAAGTAAGGCAACACTTCAAGTATTTATTTCAGATCATACAGACGAAAGAATTTTAATTTTTCTTTTTTAAAATCCAGCCCTACCCTAAATAGAGCTCTAGTACAAATGAGAATGTTGGTACCTCCATCGAAACCTAATTTTACTAAAAACAGTGACGTAATAATTAACAAAATTTACAAATGTATTGTGATGTTAATAAATTTTATATTAAAAGGAAAATCAAAAGTGGTACACTTTTCATTACAAGTTGTAGGCAAAAAATTACAAGGAAGCAGTGAATGAAGACCCAGCAACAGAACAATGAAATAATTTAGAATTTAAATTTTGTTTGATGCCGCAAATTACTTAAATGTGCAGACAAAGGAACAACAATAGCAACAACAATACATATAAAGAAGATTTCGAACTAAAAAACAAGGATACGCTTTAAGCTAAATATGCTGCCACAATGAATGAATTAAATACAAGAATTCTTCACATTTTCTATGCTTTTAACTAGACAAGACAACGCAAGACAAACAGAAATATATATTGTTTTATACAGCAATTTGTTCCTGTTAAACGAGGGTTCTGTTTCAGCACTGAATTTAAACTTTTCCAAATATTTAAATTTAGAAAAATTAAATTTAATTTCTCTTCAATGTTTAAAGAAAAAAATTTCATAATTTCAATTATAAAACAGGGAATCTTTGCTGCTGACAATTTTAGTATTTTGGTATTAATGAACCCTTAATCTGCTAATTGCTTATTTGTAATAAAAAAAAATTCAATTAGTTAATTCAAGTCATTTGGCCGATTAAATAAATACATTATTTAATACATTTGGTAATTTGGAATTTGTGAATGACTTGCCGTCATCCCATGTCAAAGCTGCTCTGCTGTTGTGGTAAAGGGGAAATACAAGGTGGCCCTAAATGACCGCAGGAGTTTGATTTCATTATAACTTCTTATCGGAGATTATTATTAAAAAAAGTTTTTTATTTTAAATACAGTTTATTAATGGAGAATATTTTTAATTTAATTGTGAAAAATTATATCTCGCAAGTAGTGGCCATTTTCTGCTGCGCATATTCGTGCTCTTTCCAAAACATTTTCCTTAACCTTTTTCAAAACTTCAGGTGTTAAGTGGATGCTACACGATCAATATTCAGCTTCAATGTTTGTCTTCGTGTGCGAAAAATAGTCACACATATACGATCTGTATAATATTGACGAATATCATAATGGTTTTGATATTCATCACAATATTGAAGCAATTTTACGTAGTGTGGCAGTGTTATTGTCAATATTCATATTATTTCTGGTAACTTTGAGTGCACATCGTAGTTGTGACGCATTACAAATAGAGTAAAAAATTTTTGTAATCCAATTAACTGAAGTATATCGCACATTAATGGCTTTTTGAATTAAAAAATATAGTGACAAAAACAAAAAAAAAAAATCATCAGTGCTTTTTTTTAATAAATAAATAAACAGACATGTATGTATTTTGCCAACGGTAATTTCAAAAAATGTTTTGCTGACGGTAACTTCTATATGTTTACACTTAAAAAACACCCAAAAAATAATGAACATTGATGAGAAATATTGATGTAGTGTGTCAGAGGATTCAATATATGTACTAACACAAAGACAAATATTGAAGCTGTCTATTGATGCGTGTAGCATGCGCATTATGTTGTTGATTTCGTAGCGTATATTATTTTTTAGTTGCTGTAGGCTTATTAATGCAGAATTTTCCTTTCAAATAACAGAGCAAACAAATAAACAGTCTGGAGCAGTTAAATCCGGTGAACGCGGGGGCCAATTGAAATCGTTTGTATGGAATGCTCTGTGATATCTGAGATACCATACAAGTTTAAACCAAAAAAAATTTAATTTTACAAAAATTTCGAATTTTTTGTTTTCAAGAACGCATAAAAAAAATAAAAATACAATAATAAGTTTATTTTTGGTTTAGGAGCTTGTAGATGAATATATTCCAAAGAATTTGAGACCTATTTCATTTAAATTGGTGCAACACTTTTGATTTTATTCACAATTTAGTGAAAAAACTCAATAGAGAAAAATCTTCATTTGAATTTGTGTGTCTGCTGGTGTTCCGTATACGAAACAAGTGAGTTTTTCTGGGAGAGGTGGACGTATGATTAATATGATCGCACCAGCTCACACGTGTTATTAATATCACTCATACGTTAATCAGTTGAAATTGTTGGTTTGTTTTTTAACCGTTGTTATTACAAGTTGTATGTTTTGTTATCATTAGCGCGATTATGAAAAACAGGCAAATCCCGCTCAAACGAACGATGTAATGTCAGTCCCATTCGTAATACGGAAAAATTCGTTACACAGCGAAATTTTATTTTTATTATTGTATTTTATATGAAGAAAAATTTATTCACATCATAGAGATCTTAGAAATAATATTTAAAATTTTCAAAAAATAAAAAAATACGTACATAAAAATATTAGTTTATACGGTACTACATATTGAAAGCTGATTGATGTTCGTTTCGGGGTACTTTTTTTGACCGCTTCTTCCTAAACGATTTTAAAATAACGAGTCACTACTCTATAATTTTTTTACTTTGACTTTAGGGCACTGCTACACGTGCAATATATATTGTAATATTTGGATCGTGATCCATTTTAATATATTGATGCATCGTACGGGTATGCTACACATTCAATATTTATCGCGTCAGTATTTCCATTATTTTGTGCTGTGCAGGTCGTTGCTTAAAAAAATTTCGGAAATGAGAGGCAACCCAACTACGCAAAAATTCATTTCGTTTTTCTGTTTTTTCCAAAATGGATACAATTTTTGATTAAACTTTTTTTATTGCGACCTGTTTTTTCACGGTTCGCTATATCCAGTATTAAATTAATATTTCTTTCGCTTCATGAGGTTATATCGGATTTTCATTAAAGTCAGATTCGTTATACCGAGATTTTCCTGTATAGCAGGTTTTTTCTGCGTTGACCTGTCACTTATATCATCTGAACGTTTTAAGTCTTCTCGCATGATTAGAGTTTTTGTGTGCATTGTACTGACTGTAACTTAACTGTTCGTAAATCTGTGTCCAGCTTCTATAGACCTATTTAGCTTTTGCTAACGTACGTTTGTATATTTATTGCTTTATTATTACCAAGGACACGAAACAAAATTATAGCCATTATTATTTAGGACAACAAAGAATTAGAATTTCAAATCTAAATTATTTACGTACACGTCGTAGGGCATAATTACCAAATATTAAATTATTAAATCTCTTGGCTTTATTTCGTAATCCAACTACTTTGAACACATTAGAATTAATAGCAACATCTATTACTCCACACGTTTGCAAATCTTCTTCTTTGCCCATTTGAAACAACCTTTTGCAAACGACAAACACTCACTTGCTGGCTTAGACAAGTATATTTGGAAGCAAAAGCAACAACAACAAAAACCGACATTTTATAGTTTACTCTGCGAACGTAAAATTATCATTCATTCATGAATAACATGGCGTAGTGTAGAAATGAATACTTTTCAAAAACACTGTACCAAAAAAAAGAAATTAAGGACTTGCGCAAGGCTAAAGAGACTACTAGTTTCCTTCGTTTAGGTTCAGTGTTACCGTTATTGTTAGCTTTTTCTCCAATGTGTATATGTGTACTTTTCTTGCATTATGGTTGTTTTTTTTTATAACACAAGGAACACAACGATAGCGGATATATTTTTCTCTCCTATTCGCACATTAGCGGCCATATGTTCTCGAGAACTTTACGAATTCTTTTTTAGTGGTCTTGAGCGGATTGTGTGCACGGCTATTATGAATGCCACAAATGGGAATGCCGAATCCTAAAATTCGGGGATTTCTTGAAAATTCGGAAGCCAATTGTGATCACCTATTCGCCCAATTCTACGGTCAGGAAACTTTTCACGGCAATCCATTCTTCCTCACAGGTGCTACAGCCTCATTTTCGGAAAATTAAGTCTAATGACGCCACCATCCCAAATATCGCACCAAACGGTCATACATTCGTTATCGAGAGACTTATCGACAACAATTTTTGTTAACATCGACGCACAATGATTTAAAAATACTATAGTTTTGCGAACTGTGACCGCGAAATTTTCACGATTTTTGTAGTGAATTTTCGTAATTTCAATGCATTGTTGCAGCATATATTGCTCTATTTTTATTAATGGCGGGCTATTCTAAAAGAAACGTTTTATTTATTTATTTTTTTTATCTTGACCAGCACTCAGGGGATGACTCCTACACATGCTGCTGGAACTAGAATATGAGGTCATGGGTAGGAGGATAGAGGGAGTAGTGTTTATGGACATTGGATTTGAACTTTCCCACGTCAAAAGTGACAAGAAAGAACTCTGCAGGAAGTTTGTTCCACATACGCGATGTTCGGCCGAAAAATGAGTTCTCTCTGTAATGCGTGGTACGATTTGCCGCCAAATCGACCCCAAAAATCACCAAATGTAGCCGCATCTCTACAATAAAAAAAGAATAGCAAAAACAATAGACATTTTGTTTGTGTAAAACTCGCTAAAGATGTCAAAATTATTTTTCCACTGCTCCCTCAAAAGTAAACACACACAGGCTACAATAACAAGAAAAACATTAACTTTATTTATGTATGGCTTAATTGCTTTTGCAACTCTCTCGTCCAAAATAAAGAAATGAGTAAAACTGTTAATGACGCGATCTCTCAAATTAAACAAATGAGTAAATATTATATTGGCGCGCATAAATGTCAACCAATTTTGACATATACGGCGGCGCGTAAAACATTAAAGAACCAAAAAAAAGTCACCTGATGAGTTGATTATATTTGATAAATATACTTTGGAACACCCGTTACATACAACTTTTCGTTACTTTTTTCTCATTCAGTTACTCTTCTTTTATATTTTGATTACACAAAGTTTTTTGTCATGGCAACGCTGTTTGGGTTTAAAGCAATTAATTCTCTCTTTCAACACCAATACCCAGTTCGGCTGTTTTACCGAACGATGTTTGATTTGATTTATAAACAACAATAGCGCGGTCGTTTTACACTCCAAACATGAAGCGAGAGAGAGAGATAGAGAGAGAGAGACTTACTTATACACATACACACACACACACACACACACACACACACACACACACACACACACACACACACACACACACATGTACGTTAACTAAAGGAGCCAAACATACAAATCAGCAGTTTAGCTTAATTATCATTAACATCAATATCAACATCATCATTATTATCATCATAATACTTAAATTACCATCAAAATCACCAACATCATTAATGCGATAGTCAACAAGAACAAGAACAAAAACAACAACTTCAAATACTTCTTCGTTACATAGTTTTCGCCTCAATGTGTGGGTATGTGCGTTTGTGAGTGTTTTATGTAGCAAATAACATGAAATAAAATCATCACAACTGGTGGTAGTAGCAATCAAGCAGAAGAGTGTAGTGGAGTGGAGTGGAGTGGAGTGGCATGTTCGTTCGTTTACGTTTACATGGCGACAACACCTTGTGCTGTTGAATCAGTTACTCGTGATAGCTGAAAGCTAACGGTTACTCGCACACATTAAAACAACTTCTTGTAGAATTTTGTTAAAAATTTTTCCACTAATGGCGCGTACTTGGAATTTGTGAAGCTTGTTTTATTTCTATTTATTTTTTTTTTTGCTATTTGTGTGCGGGTGTGTGTTTTTTTCAAATTTAAATTTAAATTTAAATACAGCAAAAAGAAATCATAACCAAAAGTATAAAAATGTGTGTTATTTTCCTGAATATTTATATTCACAGTCTGTATTAAATTAAGTGAGTATTGAAATTCATTTATGTGGGTATGTATGTGTGTGCACACACAGTGTACTTGCTTATTTATTTTTTATTGTTATTTATTTGTTTGTTTGGTTGGTTACACGAGTAACAGATACACACGCATACATCTATACTTATGTATGCTTTCTCGACATTCCTGCTAACTGTTGGTTATGTTTGTACGCCAAAGCTTGTACAGTGGGCAGAAATAAATTGATATGTTTGTGTGTGTGTGTGTGTGTGTGTGTCAGGGCGCCAAACAGTTTACTTTTATGTGTGTATTAGTAAGTTCACTTGCAATGGCTTTGTCAACAGCAGACAATTTAAGTCTAAAAGCAAACAAAAGACGGCAAGTTTTAAAACCTCTAAAATACTATTAAAAGTATTTTTACAAATGCAATGTTTAAGAGTTCTTAATTTTTCGAAAATACGAAATAAAGTTGAATTTGTTTGTTCGAAGTGTTTTTGAGGGGGGTGGTGATGGGGGTGATGGGGGTTGCTTGATAAATAAAATTAATAAATGGAAACAGTTCTTTTGTGAAAGTAATAATTTTTATATTCCCCATAAATTTCTTTGCTTGATAACAATCTTAACATTAAGCTAATTTATAAGTAAAAATAACTGCCATATTTATAAAAATAAATGTTTTTGATTTATGAAAAAAAGAAAAATTCAATATAAAATTTCTCTATAGAACTTTTATGAAATGAAAATTATTTTCCGTGATATGGCGGTAAATCTATAAAGAAATTCTAAATTAACTAAAAGGTTTAATAGAGTTCATATAGAATTAATAAAATCCAATCTCTCAATATACAGTCAAACCGCGATAATGCGTACCCTGTTAAATCGAAAACCTCAACAATTCGAAATAAACGGATGGTCTCTTGAGGAAAACTCTTTAATTCGTAAAAATTTTATACATTTTCGTCTACTCGGTAATTCGTATTTTTTTTTAGCAGTTCGAAGTCTAAGGAAACCAGAGCTGTTAAATTTCGATTGCGATTAGGAATCAATTAGATTACATTTTCAAAAGAATTCTACTGATTATATAATTCTCTTTTACACAATTTCTGATAAGTAATTGATTGCGATTACTAATAATCGAAAAGTACTCCGGATTACTGGAAATTACGATAAAATTATCAAAAAGTATAAAAAATAATCAAAAAATAAACCGATTATTTTTAAAGATTACTTTAGTTCTTATTGATTATTTTCAAACATTTTGGAATTATATACAGGGTGTCTGGTAGCAGATTTATATTTTCAAACTTAAATAAAAAATGTAATAATCGACACAAACTTTTATTAAGAGCATTGAACGATAGAATAGAAGTGCGGATTTTATTTTTTAAAGAGTATGGCATCCAAGACGTCTTCCGTCGATTCTTGTGTTCTGCGCCACACGCTGCAGTAAACTTAGTTCAATTGAGCTGATTTCTCGACGAATATTTTCCTTTAAAGCCACAAGAGATTGGCGATTGTCATTATAAACCCTCTCTTTGAGGTAGCCCCATAAAAAAATCCATGGGAGTTATATCGGGCGACCTCGGTGGCCATGGGATATCCCCAAAGCAACTGATCAGTTTTTGGGGGAAACTTTCCCGAAGCAAATTCATCAAAGCTCTGGCTGTGAGTGCAGTTGCCCCATGATGAATGAGCTCGCAGGTTTGGCAAAAAGAATTCCGTAATCATTCGTCAATAAATTTCACCCTTGATATTCGTCGCCTGGCCTCGAGAATTTTCAAAAAAAAATGTCCAATTATCTCATGCGTAGATAAGGCACACCAAACAGTTATCTTGGGGCAATGAAATGTTTTTTGATGTTTCAATCGAGGGTTGCGGGTTCCTGGAGACCAGTAACGGCAGTTTTGCTTCTTGACGTGGCCGTTTAAGTGAAAATGAGCCTCGTCGCTCTAAAAAATGGGATTTACAGTGCGAAAACGCTCCAACATCGTTTCACATCGTTTGTGTAAATAAAAGTCTCTTTCTTTCAGTTCTTGAACGATTTGAATTTTAGAAGGATGGAACTTCAGATCGTTTTTTTTTAAATTTCATGAATAATCGCTCTTGGAAGTTCCAGTGACGCTGCTCTTTTCCGTATTGAAAGTCGCGGATTTTTCACGTAAACTGCCAGTTCAACCAGTTCAATGTTTTCGGGAGTCCTTGAAGATCGACTGGGCCTTGGCCGTGGGGCATTCAGATCCGAAGCAGTTGCGCAGAATCTCTGCACCCACGAACGTATTAAATTTACATTCGATCCATCACTTATTCGCCGAATACCGAACTTTGAAGAAAATTGTCGACGAGCAATTACGTAAGAATTGTTACTCTTAAAAAATGTCTCCACAGGGAACGCGCGATGCTCATTCGACCACTGCAACATCGTGACTGATAAATCCGCACAATCGATAATTCCAACGGCGCCACCCTCCCACCGCACCGTTTATTACTTTTTGAAATAATCGTATTTAAAAATTTTAATTTGCCACCAGACACCCTGTGCTTCAAATTATTATACGAACGTAGTAAATAGTGATTTGTGCGAATTATGCGAGATCATTAAAGATTCGACGTGAGTGGTAGTGCATGAATAGAGTTTTTGCGTGATTGAAATTTAAAATGCCATTGCAAATTTTTGAAAAACAAATTCTTAAATGCAAAGAAATGCGAATTATTAGCGACAAATCTGAAAAACTTTTTTTTTATAATTTTCCATGGTGAACATAAAGAAATAACCTCGTTAATTTGGTTTGTTATTTTTTTTTTAGTATTTTGTCGCCGTGAGTTTTCGTTCTTCCCACTTAAATCTTAAAAAAAGGCCAGAGTACGAATAACATTTTTTATCGATCATGCACACGATCGCGAGTAAAAGCGATCCCATCCCATCTCTGAAAATAATAATAAAAACAATAAATACCGTAGTAGCAGTAGTTTCTAATTGAATACAAAAAGAATTATGAAGAATGCAAACAGGTTGGCAATAATAAAAACGATAAAAATGAAAATACTAATTGAATTTTTTGCGGAGAAACGTTTTCGTCAATGGGCAAATTTCATTCAATAAATGTGAATGCAAAAAACTTCATAAATAATGAAAAAGAATTAAAAGTAGTATTTAAAAGTAATTGGATTACTTTTCAATTACTTCTGATTCTTTTTGATCATTTTATTGTAATTTCTAGTAATTCAGAGTACTTTTCCATTATTGGTAATCGTAATCAATTAGTAATCGTGCGAAACTGAATATAATCGATTAAATTAAATGAAATTATGATTATATTTTTTCTATCAATGATGCTGCTGCGATGGGGAAAATATAAATTTAATATTACATATACTGTATCTCATACTGCATTAATATTTAAGTATTTTTAATTTATTATTGCATATTGCAGAATTGCTGTTGTAATATGGATATATTTTATTGGCCATATACGGCTTTCTAAATTAATTGAAATAAATAAATAAATAAATAATTTCACTGACGTTGCCAGCAGACCGAAATAAAATTGTAGTCGGCAGAAAAGCACCAGAAAAGCCAAATAAATTCTCTGTTATCAGTTGTCAGTTGCCAACCGCAATAGCATATTCGCTCACTGACAACTCCACTAAAGTTCGCTTGCCACTGGTAATAAAGCTATGAAATAGCAAACAATATTCGAATATAAAAAATAAATTATTCGCGTCACACCAGCGCCAGTTATAAATTTAGTTCGTGTCAGTTGTCAGTCTTTCTCATATTTTTTTTTCATGAAGGCCGGAGTGAGTGTCCTTCCTATTTAAATTTGTATGAGCACGATAGTCTAGTCCAAGCTGTTATCAGTCTGGCAGGGAGTAGAAATTTTTAAAAATATATTTCTGGTTTTAACTACAGCCACTACGAGTCCCACCTCAAAGAGTCTGGTACTAATTTTTTTTTCAATTATTATTTTATGTCTGTTGTTTGGTCTATATATACGAGGTCGGTTGAAAAGAATAGGTGAATTTCGAATTTTTTTGAAAAGCATTTATTCATCCATATCCATTTAGTCCCCTTCAAAGTACTCCGCCCCAGATATAATGCACTTATGCCAGCGCTTCTTCCAAACCTCAAAGCACTTCTGAAATGTGCTTTTCGGTATGGCCATCAGCTCGTTTTTCGATTTTGACTTTATCTCATCAATTGTGGAAAAATGCTTTCTTTTCATTAGTCTCTTCAGTTTTGGGACTAACAAAAATTCGCAGGGAGCCAAATCTGGTGAATGAGGTGGATGAGCCAGGATTAGGGTGTTGTTTTTGGCCAAAAAATCACTGTCAAGCATTGATGCATTATCGTGATGCAGAATCCATCATGCTTTCTTCTCACAATTCCGAGCGTTTCAGTCGTTTGGCTTCACGCAAACGTTGCGTAACTTCTTTGTAGTATTTCTTATTAACCGTACGACCTTTTGGCCATTGCAATTGCAGAAAACAAAATTCACATTTCCTTTTGCACAGACCTCGTATGTATATAAATCATTCACAGGCATCTAACAAAATAATTTGAAAAAGCAAAGAAATTTCACCTATTTTCACATATAAACATTCCCATAAACTATTTGAGATTTATAACTACTTTACAGCACCAAAAACAAACCTCAATTTCTATAAAATCAACCGATTTACTGATTTAAACTTAACAAAAACTGTGTCTCTTTTATTTTATTAATTTTACTATACCAAAAACTTATAAATAATTTTGAAAGCAAACCGAAAACCAATATAAACAAGTGCTTAGTTTTTTTTTAGTAAATTCTTCTCTCTTCATATCATGTAGATTTTTTTTTAATATTTCTGCTGAACACCGGGGATCCCATCAGTCGAACCGCAACCTAGAGATTGATAGAGAAATGCTCATGCCCTAGACAACGGTGGCACTTTCATAGAAATAAAAGAAACCTTGAAGAAATTTGTTCTTTGTGGTCCATTAGCATTTTTAAAACTTCCCACAATTTAGCGAATATTTTTATATCGAGTATACATCGCTTAAAAAGAATTGTCAGGTCAAGCGGTTTAAGAAATAAATTCATTTAAATTTTTAATTAAAAATGTATTTTCTTGTTGATTTTATAAGGCTTTTTTTCGGATTTTAATTTTATTTAAAAATTAATAGCACTGCACTGCTGTCTATTATTCTAAAAAAAAATAAAACAATTTTCCATGTAATTTAATTTCAATAGACTCAAAGCAACTCAGTGCTATACACTGGCAAATTTCTCAACTACAATACAAGATGATGGTTGGAAAAGCTCTTTGAATTTTCTACTTGAAGAAGTTACATATTTCTGCTTTATGAAGTTTTCCAAACAAATTGGCCATAAAATAAATATCGGTATAGTTAAGCAAAGCACTTTTAATCCCAATTTACATTCAAATACAAAATAAACACAATTTGAAGTTGAGTGAAAAATAAACATGTACATTCATTCGTTCCAGTTGCCATAATTTATGTATATAAAAGTGTGCGAGTGTGTGTCTGCGTGTGTGTGTGTGTGCTATCGGCATGTCTTACAATTTTGTTTCAATTTTATTGCAAATAAAATCATTTTATAAATTTTCTTCAAAAGTTTTAACGATATTTAATTTAATGATCAAAGTTTTGCACATCTCCACTGAACAGCGAACGGAGTGTTGTTGTTCTTGTTGTTCTTGTTGTTACTTAAACTCTTCTCTTTATTTGTTGTTTCTGATTTTGTTCTTCGTACTCGTACTCAGGCTCTAGTGAACACATGTTATTAGTCATACTTACACAGGTTTAATGTTCATTTTAACATGCGGACGGGTGAGACATTGATTTGCTTAATTTTTATTAAACAACCACTAAAAGTCAGAGGTCGTTTAGTGTCACGGCATGTGTTCAGTTGTTTTTTAGAATTTCATGTCCCACTAAGTGTGGTTTTTAATGGCACACACCCCTTCATTTGATGTCAATAAAATATTACAGTACACACTCGATTTACACAAACGGCGATTATTGCTACACGTCGATTAGTGCAACTTCTTCTGTGTTATTAAACTTTAAGCAATTTTCTCAGTGATTTTATTTCTTATTTAACAAAGTTTTCCACTTTTTGTTTCTGATCGCTTTGCTCTTCATGTTCTCACGCACGACCGGCTGTTAAAAATGCTTCATAATCTCAAGAGTTTTTAAGGAATATTTTGGCTGTTAACCTTCGTACTACCAAAGTTCTTTATGTACGTATTGATCGGAAACTCATTTTGGCGTGATATTGCCAGCGTTACCATATATATTTTAAGAAAAACTTTTTATTAAAAAAAAAAACCTGATTTTTCAACAAATAATTTTTTTCCACAAAAGTATCCAAATAATGATTAAGAGGCACAAAAAGATATATTTTCAATTAAGTTTTATTCCAAATAAGATAAACAAAAAAAGTTAAACAACAATAACAAACTTATTGTTTCCACGATTTTGAGCAGATCCCCATTTTTTTTTTAGCTTTTATTGGACCCTCCGATGTGTCTTTAGCGTATTCAAGCTATTTTCTTCTTTTGCATTGCTGCTTAAAACTAATAATACCAAAAACTAAAAATATGCCACTATCATTGCCGTTTCTCTTTTAATATTTGTCCATGCTTTTTTGAAATAGAAGACTTTTTAAGAAAAAAAAACTATAAAATTATTAATACAGCACAGTTTAAAGAGGGAATAAACACATTTAATACTGAAAAAATAATCGTTTACATGACATGGCAACATGAAATAATAATTTCGATATATATAGTGTAAATTAAAAATGAATAAACAAAACTTGAAAATTTGAATAAATTTCAAAAAACTTATTTTTGCAGTTAAAAACTTAAAAACTTTTTCTGCATCTCAAAAACCTTGAAAAATAAGGAATAACTTGAGAAATGGTAACGCTGGATATTGCACATATTTTACACAATAAATTTTGCATTTACACCTACATGTCATGTTAAATGTTTTAACATTTTCCGTTAAAACTAAGAAAATTAGTGACTGAATCGAAATCATTTTCACTTTAAATTAAAATCACAAAAAGTACTGATTTTATTTCGAAAATCCACCCGGGTGGGTTAATTTGTATATTTAAAGAACATTTTTAATAATTAGTTTCTTCATTTATTCAACGTGAGTCAAAATTAATTACGACTACCTAACTATGTTTGTTATATCAAGCCTTTGGTGCAATACCGTAGTAACTCAAAATTTGAATTTTTTTAGCTGGGTATGCAGAAATTATCTTTGGGGAAATATCTATCTATTTAAAAACTTGTAAAAAAATAACTTTAGTAAACGAAGATACTAATAAAAAGATGGCTCAAAACTTCAAATGCATTTTTCCCAGTTCACGATTTTTTGAATTACGACGGTATTGCACCAAAGGCTCGATATGGTATAACTAGTCGCTATCGTTAGGTGAAATGCAAAACCACGTAACTAACATTTTTAGTTTTTTTACAGAAGGAAAAAAAACTTTTTAATACAGGGTGGCACAAAAGAAGCTATATGGTTTGAATTCTTTATAACTTTTTTAATTATTATTTTTTCTTTGTTTTTTTCAGCATTTTGTGAAGAAGACTTGGGGAATTAATTATGAAACATTCGAAATGAAATCAGGGCCATTAAACCCGAAATTTTGCGAAAAGTTATGGAAAATTATGCTAAAAAGAGCATTTACGCGAAGCAGAAAATTAACATGACTTACAGCATATAATTTTTCAAAGCTAATTGGAAAAAATTCCCCAATAATATACTGTATTTAAAACAAAAAAAAAATTTATAATAATCGCATAAATAAAAAAGTTATAAACCATTTAAACTATATAGCTGCATTTGTGCCACCCTGTATAAAACACATATTTGTAGTCACTTTCTTTTGATTTTAGCTTATAAAACAGCTAATTTTTATTAAAAAAAATCTACAAATTTGAGAGAACATGCAGTTTTCTGATTATAATTGAATAAAAAATCAATTTCAACATTTTTGTTAGTTACGAGATTTTGCATTTCAGCTAACGATATGTACATTTCATTTAGTGCTAATACATTTACTTTTGTATAAAGGTTTAGAAAAATTAAATTGATTTAAATGGAATAAAAAAGTTTGTTGTATAAAGAAAATTTTTGAAGAAGCTATTTTTTTCATCTGGGACCAGCACTCAGGAGATGATTCCTACACATGCGATGCATTGTGCTGGAACTATAGGAAAGGGAGATAGTTAGAGAAACGACAGGAGGTGACGCTTAATTAATTATTTTGCAGCTCTGCTTTCGCACGTTTTTTGTTTATACTCGTAGCAGTGCTGAAGCTTCGGTTCAGTAGCCGTATTTATTATTATTTTACTTCGCCGGTGCTACACAATACCGACGAAGGAGGGCGTTCTGATGTGATTGTGCATTGCTATCAGTTGAAACTGGCATTGTTCAGTGACCAGTGACTATGCCTTCGCCACTGAAACGTTCCGACAACAACTGACACACAAAGACACACTAATGCACATCAGAAAAATGCGAGATATTTTTTATTTTTTTTATAATTTTAGTCTGTAACTGGGGTTGGTTTTATAGTCAACCTGCAGACTACTACAGCCATCACTACCCTCATGATTTTATTTTGTTTGTTTATTTCGTAGTTCTTGTATAAACATGTGGAATTTCTTAACTTTTTTTAAAAAAATTGGATTAAAGGTCCACTGACTGTTTTGGTAGATATGTAGGTAGTAGAAAATTTTTAATGGGCAGTTAAATGTTCTTCGGTTTCGCAAATTGAGGTGACACTGTACTGGTTTCTTCTCCTGCCGTAATCGCTGGATAACACTTTATTCTTTTGATTTTCTTAGGGAGCGTTTATTACATTTTCACAGTAAAATGAAATAAATATTCATACATTTTCAAATCTAAAATGTATTAATTCAAACCCATATAACCTAAAGCATTAAATGCACCGATGACAGTAGGCTATCGGCTACAGTCGGTCAAAAAATAATACCAATAATTAAAGATTTATTTAAATATTTTACAAATTTCAAAGAAATTTTTAGTAGTAAAAAAATAAATATTTCAATTCAATTCAAATGCTTGTTGAGTATTAATTTTCTATTTGCTTTATAAAAAGTGATTTTTTAAGAGCTTTCGGATTTCATTAAAAAAAACACAAATTGAGAAAAACGTATGAAATCTTTTTTTGAGCCGATAGAAAACGGTCTACATACTTAAAAATTACGAAATATACAAACAAAACACGCCAAATAGCTTCTTTAAAAATTTTTCTTATGCAACATACAAATTTATTATTTGATTTTAAATCTATTTAATTTTTCTAAGCCCTTTCGATATTTAAATTATTTAATGAAACTTTCAACCATGACTTACAATACATAAACTGCAAAAATTTAATAATGCTTAGAAGAGCATATCCATAGAAATTATGCCATTGTTAGTAAGTAATTTTTAATTTAAATTCTTTTAAAAGTATATAATGGCTCGCTAGAATTATTTTTATTTAATGAACCCTCTGCTTTAATTAAACAATTAAGTTTATAAAAAATTTTTAATTGACAGCAAACAGAAAATAAAAAGAAACTTCATTAAAAAATCATCAGAAACTTACAAAAAGCTTGTAAATTAATTGTATCATAGTAAAAACAAAAAAAAAAAACACAAGGCAAAGGCGATGACAAGAACACTAAAAAAAAAGGATTCTTTTAATGAAAACAATGAAAAAGTCTTAAAATGCTTTAAATAACCGTCTACAAGAGTATCTTGCCAACAAGCAGTACACACAACTAAGTCGAGCAACAATAACAACAACAACAACATGATGTTGAATTTAAAAGTGCATAAAAAAGTTAATAAATAAACAAAGCAACGGAAGCAAAAAGAAAGTGAAAAACTCGGAATTACAAAAAAAAAAAAAAAACAGCAAAGCGGAAAAATATTAAATGTTTGGAAAAATACAAACATCCGTGATTTGCATTTGAATAAAAATAAAAAAATATTATTTAAAAAAAAAATCAATGATTTAAAAGCGGAAATAAAAGCAGAAAAAATATTCCATAAACAGTTGTATGTGCATGTGTAACAAAAAAAAAATAAATAAATAAAAAGTTATTTGGAATGTGGCAACAAGTTCATTTAACTGAACGTAAGAAAAGTTTTTAAATTTTAATTTAAAGAAAAACAGCAAAAAAAAAAAGAATTTTGTAAAACGACAACTAAAAGTCTCAAACATACTTACTTCCGCTTCATGTTCAAAGGAAACGGAAATGCTTGTTAACTAGACACTGCATTTAGTATGTAGGTGTGTGTGTGTGTGTGTATATGTAAATATGTGTGTGTAGATTATATGCAAATCTAATAGCATCTAATAAATTCTCAAATTGCACAGAAGGAGCACATAACAAGAGATAAAGCTGAATAGACACTTCCGTTTTTAACACTCCAACTCCAACTCCAACTCATATACATTTCAGTCTTATCACACCGGATATGCATATAAAGTGCATTTCGTAACAATGGAATTTGATGTTAATCTACATAAGCCAACAGCAGCAAATGGTTTAGAGCTCAAGACCATCTCAGCTGGAAGCTACCGCAATAGCAATGGTCAAAGCAATTTGCAAACTCATCTCTACAATAACAACAACGGCCTGAGCAATACAACAGTAGCAGCAGCAGCAGCTACATCGACATCATCATCATCGCCGAGACAGCCATTCGGTTGTTGCGGCCTTTTAAGTCGTCTCTTGTGCAGCACTCATACACGCGGCAAAACAGCCACTTCTAGCGGTGATTATCAAACTTACAACACTTGCGGCACAATGTCACTAACGATACCCAGCAACTGCAGCAATGCTACAACTGCTGCAGCTGGCTTAACAGCGCCAACAGCAAACTCTCAACCAAATCCTTCGTATATGAATCTATTGAAAAAGAATCACACACATCGTCGCACGCCACAAGAGATTTATTTCGAGAGTCGTGGCAAATCTTGCAAGAAATTATTAAAATTCAATGGCAACTCCAATAAGGTAAGTCAGCACAAATATGTTTTGTATTTAATACCTTCCACTATACACCGATATACCAATCGTTTGCAATACCCCACAAATAAGATTTAAAAAAAAAAATAGAAACCCACAATAGAAAACACTTAGCTCCTCATAAATCTCTACGTTGCAGTCTAAAGCTGCAAGATCTTGCTTTGTTTGTCCTGTGGCCTCAGTTATTTGTACATGTACGTGCGCACTCGTATGCATTCGATTTCATGTAACTTTTTACCATTATTCTTCTTCAATTCTCTTGTTAAGAAGACCAGTACAACAGTTCAGTTGCAAAATATTATGAAAGAAAGTCTACATACTCGTATACATATTCATTGTTATCTAATCTATAATCTCAAGCATTTTACTCATATAAAACAGGAGTTACGTTCTTTTCTTTTTTCTTTTTTTTAAATTGAATTTTATTATGCATGAATATGCAATGCTACCGGTTATCGGTCGAAAGGAATCGCAGAATAAAAGTACGCTCAAGAAAATGTGCTGCGTTAATGGGGAAGATTATTTTCTTGAGAGCAAAAATAGAATTGATAGCTGCCAATGAAAATTGTTAAAGGCTGCTGCTGCTTGAATAGTTAACGCTTTGAAGAAGAAGTGGGAAGTTCGTGTCGTCGACTTTTCTTTTCTGATGTGCAGTAGTGTGCAACACCGCCGCCCACCTTCAATGAAAATGTCCACGAATGAGACATGTCCATAAACAAAATGGCCCGGAATGTTGTTTTAATATACAAAGGGATCTCTGTATCAATAGTTAAATAGCAGAGAGCAGGGAGCAGAGGATCTTGCTACATTATTTATTGTACACTGAAAAAAGCCGTCATTTATACATACAACAAATTTTTACATTTGGGAGATTCAAATGGTAGTCATAAAGTCATACTCATATGTTATAATAGTAATGGAAAAATATGACTGTTGTGAACAACCCACCATTATTTAAAGTGCTCTTTCAAAAAATTCGTTTAGATGATAAGCAAAATTCATTTGTAAATATTTGTTATTCAAATGCTAAAAACAAGTGGAAAAAGTAAAATAATTCGACCTTTTAATATAGTAAATAACAAAATCAGGGCCCAAATCGTAGCATTCGTGATCGAATGAATTTGATCGAAATTTTACTTTTTGAGATCGTCATATTCGTTATCGAATAAGACGTATCGAAATTTCAGATCGACAAGCAGTCGAACGAGTATATTCTCTCGAAATGTCATTCGATAGACTAAAAGCTGTCGTAAACTAGTTTTTTGTTTGCTATTTAAGAAAGAAAAATTTTATTTTATTATTCAGTCATATTTTTTTCATTAAACATGTTAGTACATACATAAATAAATAACAAAAATTTACTAACATCAAAAATTTTCATTAAGACAAATTAGCCAAAATATATCATAATCAATCAATCAAGAAGTCGATTTTGAATTTTTCGTTTGTATAGGAGGTACCACGCCTACTTGTCCAATCCCTCCCAGTTTTTTACTGATGATTTGTTTTAAGTACAAAGTCATTTGGACCATATTCAGAAACTTAGACTCCAACCGTTCGCAAGAAATACAAAAAAAAATATTTACTTTTTATGGCCGTAGCAACGCCCAGTTGAAATTTTTGAATTTTATATAGTTCATTCCACATACCAGGGATACTGTGAAAATTTCAAGAAACACACATCCATACATACATACAAACATGTCATTTTTATATATAAAGATTGTAACCATATGTTTTTATTCTATGACAACGCACATAAATCTTTTACATTTTAAAACAAATTTCGATTAGAACGCTATCGAATGCCTCGATATGGCTAATCGATACGTCACGAAATGTTATTCGATACGAAAGCTCATTCGATCACGAATGTCGCGATTTGGTCCCAGCTGTTAATGTAATAAGTCCGCTTTAAATTAAAATTTTATTTAAAATAAAATTTCGGCATAAAAAATTGTTTAAATAAATACAATCGAAAACAGCTGTTGCCTGTAATAGAAGATGAATTGTTTTTTTGGACGGCGGCTAGCAATTAAGCGTTTAGTGGCTGGCAGCCAGATAAGTTATACAGGGTGGTGCGCGTAAAAAAAATTTATAACTTTTTTGTATTATTATTTTTTATTTTTTTTTTATTGTAAATATATTATTAGCTTTGTACGATCTAAATTTTAATTATGAAAAATAATATCAGAGAGAAGACCACCATTTTCATCATCATTGCGAATGTCCGCAATGAAATAATTTTTTTTTTGGTCAATACGCATTTTATTTGCAACTTTTACCATGATATCAGTCATTTGTTTAGCAACTTTGAGAAAACTATAATGTCTTCATATACGAAGTCTTACGAAAGTTTTGCGTTACCTTAATATAGAAAAGCCCCAAGTCTTATAATTTTTATTTCAAGGGAATTTGTTTTGCATATTTCAATATATCAAGCTGTAATAAAAATTTGATGAATAAAATGGGAGTGCTCCTACTAGATTAGGTGGCGGACCCGCCACGAAGGAGCACACCCCATTTAGGCCAGAATTTAGGCCCATTGTGATACCAGAAGCAATTCACAGCCGGAAATCAGACAGGCGTCATATGAACCCAAAGCGATTGCAAAATTAATTCCGCTATTGGGGTAATCCTCACCTGGGAAAGTTTAGTCAATGATGATGAAAGGAAATGTGAGGTGAAGCACATGCGCCGTTTAAGGGTACGAGCAGGCCATTGGCACATGAGGTGAGCCATCGCCTCCTCTTCCTCCTCCAGAGAGCCACAGCTTCTGCAAAAATCGTGCGAAAAAATGCCGAGTTATATTGGCATGCCTTCCAATGAGGCAATGACGCGTGAGAACCATACCAGTGCGATTGATGGCCTTGCTATTCAAGAAAGAAGACAATTAGGCATTTTCCTATTTAGGTTGGTACACCACATCTCAGCAATACTGTATGTCTCCTCATGCTGCCAGTGAAACTGGGCCTACGCATACAGCAACGGGAGTATATCCAGTTTAACAGAGGCAATCAGAACACCTACGCCCGCTAATGGTTCATAAATTGCGAGTTCAGTATCCAGTTTGGCCAGGCCATTAGCAACGCAATTACCGACGATATTCCTTTGTCCCGGAGCCTCCTATAAGAATCACCCTAAAGAATTTCCCTTAAAAACCCCGGCATTCAAAAACGAGAACCACTGTCGGTGAGACGCTCTCCAGCTGTTTAATTGCAGCCTGACAAATCAGAAGATTTTCAGGGAAAATCCGGCCATACAACAAGCATTGCACAGCCTTCTGTAATGCCATAACCTCCGAATGAAATTCACTGCAGTGGTCAGGCAGACTAAACGCAAGCCTAATGTTAGGACTAGCACTTATTTATATACCACAACCCACTCTTTCAGTGTACAAGGCCGTCGGTATAGACCTCATGGGCATTGCTGGGAACCTACGGATCGCCAGCATAGGACTCCCTAGTCGTGCTCGTACTAACAATTTGCTAAAAAAAGCGGAACTGAAATTTTTATGAATTATCTTTCCTTTTACGACATCGTAAGACAAACATTATTTGGGACCTTTCTACATTAAGGAAATGTTATGAGGTTAAAACTTTGATAAAACTTAAGTGTTATTTCATTCGTTTATGTGCTGTTTACCGAAAGCGAGTGCAAATTTTAGTTTCTTATGGTTGTTTTCAAATGAATAAAAGCCCGAACGAATATTTGCACTCGCGCTCCATAAGCAGAACATTAGAGGAAAGTGAGCCTTTTACGAACTCATGAAAAGAAATGTTCCCTACAAAACCGGCACGTTGAAAAATTAAGTAATTTATGGCAGACAACATGAAATTTATTTAACTGATATTGCACGTAATAAGTTTGAGGCCGAATCGCCCACCAGGGACTAATAACTACTGCCAGAGTGATGTAGTGGAAATCATTTTCATAGAATTCGTTTTTTATTACCTTCAAATTATTGACAAGTGAATACTTTTGTACTCTTGTGGGGCTTCTGTTGATGATATTGAACTTAAAGGTGATTAATTTATTTTCTCTACTAAACTTTCTTATATTCAGGCACATATATTTTTATGAAAATAAAAATCAATATGAAGCGAAGATGCGAAGAAGAGAAAGAGATAAGCACATGTGTTAAATTTTAAAATTATTCTTATAATTTTCCGATTTGAGACACACAGTAGGCCCCTCTAATCATTGGCATTGTACCGCAACTAAGGAAATAGCTCTGGGTTTTTAATTAAATGGATTAATTTTCTCATTACAATATATTTGCGCTCTTCTGCAAAATTTGAACAATGCAGAAAAACTGTAGTGTCATAAGGGCTTAAGTAAGACCTAAGTTTCGCTGCAAGTTTAACCACTCAAATCTTTTAAGCCGAAACGTTCAACATTATTGTTGAGGTGTTCTTTAAAGAGGTTGGCATCCACTCCTCTGCACTGCCGCGAAAAAAAGTTGAAGCAAAAAAGTTAATTTATGCCTCGACATAAGAGGACATATGTAAATAACATTTGCCGCGGTAATACAGAATTAAGATAGAGCACTCTGAAAACTGCAGTTTGGTTAAATATTTCTAAATTATTTTATCGTGCAGAAACGTCTGCTGGCAAATCTTTTCTTTTTGAATTATTTCTTTAAAAGTCCAAACGTTTGCACTTAACTGGGTTATTCTTTTGAGTGTATGACAGCAACTGAACATACATCCTTATTTCCATGTAAACATAATAATAAAACATCCTCTTAGATGCAACATCATGTTGTAGAAATGCATTTGTATAGCTGCGTATGCATTTGTGTGTATCTTATACTGTTTAACATCCTCATTATATACTTAAAAAACAAACATTTTATTTGCTTGATGCAAACTGTATCACAACTGCAATATCTATATTCTCTCATAATCACGCGCTCACACACACACACACACACATCGACAACATCAAACTAAACCAAAACAATCAGCCATTCAAACCAACCAACGATCCAACTAACCAGCCAACCAACGAACATCAAGTATGCATCAGCATAATGCATTAGCAGGGATTTTATTATCTTTACAACAACTATTGTTATATGAATGTTTGGATGTATGTATGGAGTGTATGGTGTGTATGTGTGCATGTGTTCGTTGTATTGTTAAACAAATAATGTAGCAAGCAAACCCAGCAAACATTAAGTGAAAAGCTTGTAATGTGATGGGTGAATATGGTAAAATAGTGAAATAAATTTGAGAAAGTTTAAATGCGATTAATGTAGATGAGAAGAAAAATAGAAAAAAAAGAAATATGTACGAGGTTTGTGCAAAAGAAATGGTGAATTTTGTTTTCTTCGATTACAATGGCGTGGTGTATCATGAGTTCTTGCCAACAGCTGGTACGGTTAATAAGGACTACTACAAGGAAGTTATACAATGTTTGCGTGAATCAATATGGCTCAAACGATCGAAATTGTGGAAAAAAGAATCATGGATGCTGCATCACGATAATGCACCAGCATATACATCAATAATTGTTCGTGATTTTTGGCCAAAAGCAACCCCCTAATCATGCCTCAACCGCCTTGTTCATCAGATTTGGCTCCCTGTGAGTTTTTCCTATGCCCAAAACTGAAGAGGCCAATGAAAGGAAAGCGTTTTGCCACAATTAATGTGCTAAAGTCAGAATCGAAGAATAAGCTGATGACCATACCGAAAAGCACATTTCAGAAGCGCTTCGAGGATTGGAAGAAGCGCTGCCATAAGTTTATTATATCTGAGGGGGATTATTTTTTTTGTCTGGTACCAGCACTCAGGAGATGACCCCTACACATGCGCTGCATTGTGCTGGAACTATAGGAAAGGGATAGTTAGAGAACCGACATGAGGTGAAGCTTAAATAATTATTTTACAGCTCTGCTTTATGCACGTTCTTTGTTTATAGCAGTGTTGAAGCTTCGGTTTAGTGCAATTTTATTATTATTTTACTTCGCTGGTGCTAGCCAATACTGCCGAAGAAGACACAATGGATACTGATGAAAAAATAAATACTTTAAAAAAAAAATCCTAATTCATCTTTTCTTTTGAACAGACCTAGTATGTGTGTATATGTAAAAAATAAACTTATGCCATGGTTTTTGCTTGAATTTTTGGTTTTGTGTGCGGTATTCAATTAATTAATTCTCGATTGCTTTGTTTAGGGTTTTTCCATCATTTCAGTTTGTTAATTTTAAATGCCATAAAAGTTTAAAAATAATTAAATTTTGAATAAAAATATATGTATGTATGTATACAATAAGATGTACAAAGTTATTTTACATCGAAGAGTCAAATCCGCCATAATTTTTCTATTCACAACATATATAGTTTTTTAATCGTGAAAAGAAACTCCTAAATTATTTTCATCTAAATCACTACTCATTCTAACATGAACGGAAATGTTTGCTGGGCACGTTTACATTTATTTAATATTTGTATAAGAATTTTCTATATTAATGTTCGATGCATTGTGGGACAGAATAGGAAAAAACATTTTAATAATATTTAATTTTTATAGATTTACTTTGTGAAATTGATTTAATTAAATTTTTTTGGTATTGACACTCAATACCCTGGCTATCCGGCTGGAGTTCTGCCAGTGGGAACCCACCTTACTTAACCTAATAGTGTTTTCACACTAAAAGTTAAAACCTGGTCTCAAATTGCGGCATTCGATAGTGAACGAAATTCCTATACATTTTTATAAAATTTTGTTTGCAATTCGATTCGAGTCGAATACCGTAATTTGGGCACTGATTTTAGCGTTAAAACCACAAAAAGCTGATTTTGTGTTCTCACTCTAGATTGTAGTTGAGTCAGGTTTTAACGAACAGCTTGTGTAATAAAATTTTATTTATTTTCTCCTTCCAAAACCTGATGAAAGCATTTTCGTTACCTTCTACCTAAAAACTGCTTTTTCTTTTGCACTTTTTGACTTATATTTGTGTTTATTTAGCAAATTTTTCTTTATTTACTTTATTTCATTGTAAATTGCCAGCTGTTTTTTAATTTTTTAACTTGGTAGCACTGCCTTTAGTACATGAAAATCAAAGTTGTATTTCATTAAATCAAGTTGAAAACAATAAAAAAGATTTTAATATGGTTTTAAGAAAATAGTTTTATATTGGAAAACCAGGTTTTAATAGTTGGTTCTAACGTAAAATCAACTTTTGTTTTAAAACCAGTCAGTGTGAAAACGCTATAACCTAACCTAACATACACGCAAATTTTGTTAGTCACTTAAATAGTGATTCAATGACAAATTTTGGATGGTAAAACTTTTCCTCTGAAAGTAATTTCTATCAAATGCCCCTCAAGCAAAGTCAGTAGTCCTCTTCATTCAGCATCTTTTTAACTCTTCCGTAAACTTGGCACATTTTTTTTTTCGTCACCAAACAGTTACGCTACCCATTGTCCCATTGCCTTCATGAACTACATACATCGAAATTTATTTGTAAATGGTTGTTGTCAAAAAAAAAGAAACAAAACCGAAAACAACTTAAAAGAGAAAAAATTTACTGTTGGTGCTTTTTCAGCTGGTTCTATCCTTATTGTCCTACTTAAACCACACTAAGAATGAGTTTCATGTTTATTTTAATGATGACTTGGCAAAAGTATTAAAAGGAAATATTTAATGTGTTGTTTGCAAAAGTCCGAACATACTTATGTATATGTACTTAACCGCACACAGCCACAAACACATTCACGTATGCATGTACATACCCACCCAAACACTTTCAAGTACAAATAATAATCACTGCAGTGGCAATATTACGATTTTATGTTGTTTGATTGAGGTCAATTGCAATAATCTTGTGAAAGGACAGCAATATAAATTTATGGTTGGTGTGCGACAACAACTACAACCGTATGGTGGGTGGACTAAATGACATTTTGAATTATAATGCGAGAGTATATTTTATATGCATATACTCGTATAAAAAAGTAAGTAGAAATAAAATTGCTAACATCTATATGACATTCAAATGTGCTGGAGCAGGAACAAAGTGTCATGGACATGTATTTAAAAATAGAATAAATTTAATTTAGCAAATTGAATTGTTTTAATAAATTTAATCTTGATTTTTTTTCTTGCACCAGTGTTCAGGGGATATCCCAGAGTATTGCGTGAAGCCAAAAATATTAAAAGGGAATGTCTGAAATCCACAAATTTTTTATGCAATTTAATAGTATACACTCAAGAATTAAGTAAAAATATAATTTTTTGCTGTTGTTATAGCGCCTCAAAGTTGCACCTTGTAAATATGTTCAACTTGGGTGTTGCGATTATCGTGTGTTGCGTTAACCGAGGTTACACTGTAGTTCCAGTGTAATAACCAAGGAAAAACAATCGTTGACATAGCTTTACCGATTTTGTTAAGGTACGCAGCTTCTGCGTCTGCGCCAGGCGCCATAAAACACAAGGCTTTAGTATGTTAATCGCATTAGGCATGACCGATAAAATTTATTCTTCAATAGAACAGTCCGTATGTGGAATAAAATTTGCGCGGTAAAGTTTTCCCCCGCTGCGGTAGAGTTTAAACCGAATATACAAATACATATAGTTACTACTCCCTGAATCTTTTTATCTAGAACTATAGGAAAAGGACAGTTAGAGAAATGACAGGAGGTGAAACTTAATTAATTATTTTACAGCTCTGGTTTTTTGCACGTTTTCAGTTTATAGCATTGCTGAAGCTTCAGTTTAGTAGCCATTTTTATTATTATTTTACTACACAATACTGACGAAGGAGGGCGTTCTGATGCGATTGTGGATTGCTGAAGCCGGTATTGTTCAGTGACCAGTGACTATGCCTTCGCCACTGAAACCTTCCGACAACAACTGACTCACACAGACTACTTGACTACTTCTCCTCTCGTAATATATTTTCCTTTTTCGAGGTCAATCAATTGCATCGTATATCATATTTGAAAATTACGATATATAATACAAACAAAACAAACCAAATAGCTTCTCTAAAAATTTTTCTTAAAAAACAAAACAAATTATTATTTGATTTTAAATCTATTTAATTTTTCTAAACCATTCTAAACATAGATAAATAATCGTAATGAATTTTGACTAACGTTAAATAATTGAAAGAATAGTTGCATAATTTTTCTATTTTTTTTTTAAATTGAATAAAAATATTGTTACAGCATACAACACAAATTGCACTTGACTCAGTGCGTCAGCTGCTGTTGCCATAGTTACGGCAACAGCAACAGTCAAAATGAATAAAATTTATATATTTAAATAATTCAAAGCAACATTAAAATGTATTCGAGAAGAATAATAAAAATCTTTAGGCTAAAGAATTCAACTGAAAGTGGCATAGTTGCACATGACACCTTCAACGAATATAAAAAATTAAATATTTGTAGCAACAAAAAAACAGAAGAAATAATAAATGTCATTAGAAATGCCGGTTGTTGCTTTTGTAAATGTTCGTAAATATTTGTAAAGAAATGTAATTTATTTGATTGTTTTTTTGTTTGCTTTGTTTTTGAAATGCTAAAAAAGAAATTCAACGTCAAATAAACGTTTGTCTTAAGTGATTCCTTTGCCTTTTGTTTTTGCACATCGTTGTTGTTGTTGTTATTTTCAGTCAAGTATGAGTGCATCTCAAGGGGCTTTCGTTAAGGTGTTTTGTACTCGATTGTTTCGTTTTTCCTTTGTTTGTTTGTTTTTGTTTCTGCTTTTGTTTTTTTTCTCTCTTTTATTTCACAACAATATTCACAAAGAAGTACTTTAATTTTATGGAGTATTAATAATAGTTTGTTCAGAATGATTTAACGTAACTGAACAGTGGGATAAAAAAAATTTCTGAAGGGCACAAAAATAAATAAGTCTTCTTCACATTTTTTTAAAATTAATTTTAACTAATTAATAACTGATTTAAATTAAATCAATTCAATTAAATTTTTAATGAATTTTTGAGCTCAATAGTTTAATAAAGAAATAATTTATTCCTTCTTTGATATGAAATCACAAAATGACACCTTACACAAGAAGAATTTTTACAGGTTACCGGTGGAAATCTAATTAATTTTTCAATTGATAGTCCAAAATTTCTAATTCAAATTTAGTTGTATTTTTCCAGCATTCATCCAGAAATTTCATTCGAATCGTGTGTTCACAGAAAAAAATAAAACAACATTTTAATTAAAAGTTTTGTAATATTAGTCAAAAAATTAATTAGATTTTCACCAGGAAAGAAATTAATACCATCAATTAAATTATTATTGTTGATTTAAATGAGTTAATATTCAATTAAATGTTTAATAATAATTATAAATTTAATTAAATATTTTTAAAATTTCAAACAAAATTTTAATAGCAAAAAAACAAACATTTGCATAATTTTTCGTTTAATAGTTTTTCTTTTAATGAAAAAAAATAAATAAATTTTTTATTCCCCTGAATACAGAATTTTATAAGGAAATTTCTCAACAACTAATCGATAGAGGAAATAGTCTTTAACAACCTTTAGCAAATATAAGTTTTCGTACAATTTAAGTTTTTTTTGTTTCGTAGCAATTTTTACGCTGCTTAAACAATTTTCAAAACAAGAAAATGTTACATAAAATGCTTGTAAGAAAAAGTTAGCAGCCATGAACTTCTATATTTTTTTTTTGGGCTGGATCAGTGGTGTGAAAAGACAGGCCAGGCAGTAACAAACAGGGCCCCAATGAACGTATACGATATTGCAAGAAATGTCTATACATTTTAATAGAATTTTTTGCATAACTGCCCTGCATCTGTGATTAGTTGGCGATAAAGATGCAAATCAGCTGATGCTGAAACGCAGAAGACAAATAAATGATTTGCTTAAATGACTTTCTATTGTAAACAAAGTATTAAAAAACATTTAATTCTTAAGGCCGGGACATATAGAAACCGTCATCCGTCATACTTTGACTTTTTCAAATGACATTAATGTACCGACGGATGAGATTGGTACATTGAGTACTTTTTTTGACGGATATCAACTCATAGCCAGTGTTACCACGTTAAACAGTTAAGAAATTAAAAAAAAAATATCAGAATATGTTTTCTTTTCATACAAATATATTCTTCAATTTTTTTTACACCCGGTGGGCCAAAAGTAATCACCCGGGGCATAAGTAATCACCCGATGTCTTTTTCCTGTAATTTTATTTAATAAAAACCTGTGGATCTGCATGTATGGTCATCAACTCTGGCGGCGGTCACTTAGCCCATACCATAAGCAGTGCCAAATTTGTCTTAAAAAAAAAAATACAGCAAAAGAACATCGGGTGATTGCATATGCCACGGGTGATTACTTTTGGCCCACCCTGTACTAGTCACAAATTAAAAAAAATTATATAAAAACATTATGTACATACACTATTTCAATTTAAGATAAATAAACATGTGCAAATAATTAACTATCTATTTTGAATTTAAATACTGTGTTCTTTTATTTTTGTTTGTGGTGCAACAGTCTTGAATTTTTGGTTACAACAGAAACGATTTTTAATAAAAAACGTTACGCAATATAAAACCTGATTTTTAAATTTTACAAATTTATTATTTAGGCTGGAAAAACTAAACAAAAGGCAACAAATATTCACATCTCTACACTAATAAAAATTTTGGTTGAAAATAACCTACAACGGCAACGCTGTTCATAGCTGTCCAAGTAGTAACTTTGACGGAGACGTACTGAATATGACAGAACTCATAAGAAAATGTGTATTTCAATTTGCTTGTCTGTTGAAAAAGGCAAATTATGACGGCTGACGGATTCTATGTGCCACGGCCTTTACTGTCCCATTGCTGCAGTAATTTTTGTAATGTTTTTTGCGCATCAGCCTATTTCAGTGTTTGATTTTAGAACTCAAGACATTTGCAGTGTTGCTAAATTTTGCTTTCTAGAACGTACTGCGCATCAAACAGGCAGCCTGTTTGAAATTTCTTTAATATGTTAATTAAAAAAAATAAAATATAAAAATCACCAAAAAGAGCCCTTTAAAACATACCATTCCATTGTATTGTCGGTATTGAAAGAAATTGCCCTCGCATTAGTTACACATTCTCGCACAAAGTTCAGTTTGTTTAGTTTTTGCTGCTGATATGAACAAATAGAGCAATAGAAAGGAATGAAAAGAAAAATAAAAGAGAAATTCAACTTCATTGGCACGAGGCCAATTGAAACACAAATAACAAGAGCCATAAAGGTGAAAGAAACAACTTTACGTGCTTCACTCCTTTCATTACTGCAGTTAAAAGGGATTGGTCTCATTGGATATTCCGAAAGTGGCAACGATGAAGTGTTCATACATGTAACTGGGTGTCGAAGAATGGCATAATAGGCTGGTACAACTTGCTCATTGATTGCTAAAAATTCTTCAAAACTTAATTTCACCAGCAAATTTGTTAATTTGTGTGCCTTTAAATATATTTTACTTAATACAAATCTCACGAACTATTTTCAAATTTTTTTATTATTTCGACTTTTCCTCGCCACCCTAATATTAATTAAAAGTCTCCCCCATCCTTTCCAGGAACTCTGTATTAGTGTAACTTCATGTTCGTTATATTTTTGTAGAACATTTGGTTTGGCATCTTTCAAGTTAAGTCATTTGTAACAAATAACGAACAAAAAGCCAGAAAAAAAATCCATAAAAAAAACTAAAGGTTTAGGCCAAAAACTCTTTAGAGATTTTGCTTTAAAGCAAACGATGCAATTACCTGTTTTTTGAACACATGTTGTAGGCGAATGTTTGCCCAAGGTTCGTGTGTGATGCGAATAAGTTTTTGTTTTCTCTGTGGGTCATGACTTTATTTTGACTTGACTTTTATTGGAATTTTTATAGTCGAATTTTTCTTTCGTTTTTTTTCAGCCCACAAAAAGCTGGCAAAATTAGAATTAAAATAAGTTTCTGGTATTCATTTAACCTTCAGCATATGTTTTTGAGCATAAAATTAGAAAATTTGTTGAGAGGGTGTTTGTGTGTGTGTGTGTTTGGGTGAATGTGCAGCTCTTGCTAACGTTTTTATTATAAATGCGGAAATTATGTTCTAATTGCTGTAACAATTTTTGCAATTGAAAAATTATCATTAAAGGAAGTTTGTAGGAAATTTGAAATAAAATTATTTTTATATCAGAAAATTAATGGTTATGTGTAGTTATTACGTTACTACACAGAGAAAAATAAAACTAAATTTCTATTAAAAGTTTTGTAATATCAGGATGATGATGGTCGAAGTAGTCTGCATGTTGACTACAAAACAAAAAATTTTCCTGGATTCAACCCGCCCAGTTTCAATTTCATAAAAACATCTCGCATTTTTATGATGTGTATTTGAGTGACTTTGTGTCAGTTGTTGTCTCAAGGTTTCAGTGGCGAAGGCATAGCCACTGGTCACTGAACAGTAACGGCTTCAGCTGCAACCAATCCACAGGCACATCAGAACGCCCTCCTTAGTCGGTAGCACCGGCGAAGTAAAATAATTATTAAAAATGGCTACCGAAATGAATCTTCAAAATTGGATACATCTCCTTGACATCAAAAACAAAAAACCTACAAAAACAGAGTTGTAAAATAGTTTAGCTTTCCTCTGTCTATACTAACAGCACCTGCCATCCTTCTCACTATCCCTTTGATATAGTTCCAGTACAATACATCGACACCTGTGCGTGAAATTATCGTATGTTACATTTTTTTCGAAATGGACTTTTTTATGCAAAATGGGTCTAAATCCATTAATTCATCGGCAGATAAAGTATTATAGCGATGATTGTTATAGTTATGGAGATAACACTATGTACATTTTATCGTATGTGACAGTTTCTGCTGTCAGGCAAATAAAAAAAGACGAATAAAAACGCTCTCCTATGAAATTTAGTTTTTGTAACATACGATAATTTCGCGCACAGGGGTCGACATTGCATGTGTAGGGATCATTATTTTAAGAAATACAGGGCTCGAACACACTGCTGTGTTGGTTTTGTACTCAACGTATGAACTGCTTCAGTCATCGCCACCCTCATTAAATTTAGATTCGTTGAAACTCAGCAGTAAAAAGTGTCTACTGTTTATGTGTGAATTCAATGAATTGTACTTATCCGAATTTATTTATACATATCTTTATAAAATATTTTTGTCGACCATGTCTGGAAATATAATCACTCTCATTTGTATTTATATTTTTTCCTTGTACCAATACCTGTATTTTAAATTAATTTAGTGCAGTAACACAGCGCATAAAGAACGGTCAATAGAGTTAAATAATTTTTGAAACTCAATCAACAAAGCTCATTATTGGATTAAATTAAACTGTCCAGGTATTTTGTGGAGAATAATTTGTGCCACGTACTAAACGCCTACCAACAATGAGAACTTTTTGGATTGCGTTTTTTTTTTAAAGAGATACAGCGGTAGCCATAGGGGAAGGTACAAAGTAGGGATTGGTACTTTTACAACTTTGTTGTTGCGTGTTTTGATAAATTGTAAAGCACAACTGCTAAATCTCTGATGCCGAGTAGTTTCTTTAATTTTGCAGCTAAAGCAGAGACATTTTGCTTATTCCGGTATGTTCTGTAAACCGAATCCGCAAACATTCTTCGTTATTAAAACGAATACACATACTTGGGTGTTGAGAAATCTCCCGTTTTTAAATCGACTCGGTTTACAGGGGGATTATTTTACTTTTAATTTTTTAAATACCGATAAACAAGGCTGCTTTACATAACGGACATGAGACAAATTTTTGTGTGCAAGAAGATAGTGGATTATTATCTAGCGTAGAGTTAACGCGCCAACACCACTAGAAATAATTTTACTTAATTAAAAAATTTAATTTTTCAGCTGTCTTCTACAAATTTACATTAATTTTCGTGACTTCTAATTTGGAATGCATCAGTATTTTTTTCTTAAGCTGTTTTCTTATGCGGTTTTCAAACAAAAAAATTGTTTTCTAGAACAAATTGTTTTCTTTTCATTTTTGTTTTTTTTTGTTTTAAGCAAGTTTTCTTTAAAAATACATTTACGCTTTAGTTACAGAATGGCGCTGATAAACACAATATCACGTATTTCATTTAGTCTTCGACAATAAAATCCAGTAAATGAAAATAATCAACTGACTTTTTCCAATTTTCATTATTTTTTCTTTTATTTCGGCACATAAAGGAATTGCGATTTGTTGTTTTATAAACTGCAACATCAGTAACAAACAAAAAACAAAAAGAAAAAAAGATGAGATGCAATGATTTGAAAATGAATGAAAAATGTCGATGCAATAAAAATGAAGCACAGGCTACAGGCTGTAAGGACGGACTACAAATGTAGTTGGCAGCTAAAATCACGAGACAACAAAAACCCTATCGCCCATTTACTTCAACAACGACATAATTCTAAAAAACTGGTTTTATAAAAAAACGTACTTAGAGTTTTCAATATACATGAATCTTAATGGGGGAAATGAAAAAATATTCTTCTGTCACTAACTGAGTTTTGAAACTATTTGTTGGAATTTTTTACACAAGATAAAGGCCGCTATGAAGAATTATTTTGCATTATCAGCTTAAAAAGTGTAACTATTGGATTATGCTGTTATTGAAGTAAATGAGCGATGTGTAGTATGCAGGTGATATTGAACTATGACGTTTCGATAGACACTAAAAATTTTTATAACTTGAGTTGCTACAATAATGGCTTTCCTACCGTCATTGTGGTCGGTCGGTCGGTCAAATCACTTGCACAGCAGTAAAAATAAAAGTCTTTTTACTTATTTATATTATTCCAAATAGTAGAAACAAGTCCACGACTGAATCTACATTCGACTCGCGATAACTTGAAACTCTCTCAATAGACTGTCTCAATAATGGTAAGTATTTTCCAAATCCCATGAATAACTGCCGCAATTAAACCATGGTAATCTGTTCAATATTCCATGCGATAAGGTCTGGACACACGATTTTCATTTACTACAATATTGACAGAAAAATTGTTACAAAATATGCAACAACCGTGTGAACACACAATTTTTGTGTGGCAACATCGTCACAATATGTATTGTCGGTGCATTGTATGCCAATAATATTGTCACAATTCTGACAATCGTGAGAACACCCTTCATTTGCATTGACACACAATTTACAGTCGCATTGTTATTGTCGCAAGTGCTGCATTTAGTGCACCGTACAATAACACCATTGGCAGATAAATATTTCTGCTGGCAATGCTGCCCATATATATTTAGATACAATGTTAAAAGTCAGATCTGGCAACGTTTGCCATACAATAATCTGACAACCGTGTGAACAGACAATTATTATGGGCAGCAAAGTTTATTGTCGCAGAACTGTGTGCCAATGAAATTGTATGATTTTCTTTCAATAGTGTGAACAGACAAATTACCAGATGGTAACAATTTTTCATTGTGAGTGCATTGCCACCATATTGGCGTATCCTACAATATTGTACAATCTGACAATGGTGTGAACATAGCTTTATGCTATTTAATCCCTGTAAATAATGTGACTACACCTTTTTAAGGTTAAATTGAGAAAATCCAAATTGATATTGAGAAAATAGAAATTGATATTGAGAAATGTAAATTCTTATTGATTCAAAGTGGTAAACAAATTATTTGGATTGAAGCAACAAATTTCATTTTTGTTCTGCAAACGAACACGTGACTGGTCCAGAAGAGGCACAATAGCCACAATACAAATGCCATCTTCTAGAGCTCCAAATATCCATATAATCGGTGGAATGTCATCCTCTGGTATTTTTCTTATGACACGAAAACGAAGATCACTCAAGATGCAAGAGTGGGAAAATAGCTTGATGATTCGATAGTAGGAAAAAAATGAGGAAAAATTAAAAAAAAAAAATTTTTTTTTTTTTAAAAAATTACAAAATTTTTGATTTCAAAAAATTCATAAAAAATAGAAATAAAGTTTATTTTATTTCTAGTATATTCACCTTTAATCTTAAGTAGTAAAACTGGTAACTATTTTGGGCTTTCTATTTTTTATGAATTTTTTGAATTCAAAAATTCGGTAATTTTTACAAAAAAACAAAAAAATTTTTTTTTTGACTTTTTCATTAATAACTCAAAAACTAATGGCTAAATAGAAAAATGATAGTAACAAAACTTAAAGCTGGAGTAATTTAAAATTTTTTGATGTACTGCATAACAAGATTGAATAAGTTTCTCCAAATTTACGACCAGTTGTAGGGAGCAACCTTTTCAAAAAACCCAAATTTTGGAAAAAAATTTTTTTTACAAAACCTTTCCCTTTGAATTTGAAATAGTTTGAATAGTGTAGTTAGATAATCACAGCGGATTAAAAAAAAAATAGTGGTTCTTAGAGAAAACATTTTTTTTTTTCTAATTTGTTGCAAATTTTATTAAGAATTTTTTAATTATATTTATTTTTGATCGATGGTCTTTTTCATGAAAAGTTTTTTAACAATTATTTATTTCTCAATATTTCGCTACCAAATAGGTAGCATCGTCAGGAAATAATAATTTTTATTAATTAATTTTTTTTTTTTTATTTATTAATTAAGAATTAATTTTTTCATTTATTTAAGTAAATTACAGTACAACAAGACTCAGTCTTAACGAAGAGTGACGGCTCATTCCGAGTAGATGGGCTATTAAACATATTTAGCACTATTTAGTAGCTGCTAATCGTTATTCTTTAGTAAAGGGAAAGCCAAAAATTGCATTTCACATCTTTGCTTTGCAAAATATATATGCAACAAACACAACAGCAAATTTAATACATTCCACTCGTGAATACTGGCCACTTCGCAAAAAAAAAAAAATGCCGGACAGAAAATCAAACCAAATTATTGTTTCACAAAAAACATCATGATTTGAATTAAAAAAAAAAACAAAAGAAAAGAAAAATGTCATACTTGAATGGAAAAAAGAAACAGAGGAAAAAAAGAAATCTGGTGTAAAAACAAAGAACTTGAAATGAATTTTCTTTGCACATAATCTATTTGGTAGTTTTTTTTTTCTTTTGCTCCTGATATTGCTGTAATAGAGGCTAAAACTTAACAACACTTGTGGTTGTTGCTACAACTAGAAGGGACGAAAATATTTCAGATACTTCCACTAACCAGCATCCCTGCCACAAATACAAAACACATTCACGAGACATTAGAGAATTGTAAATTTAAGGTTCGAATGAACAACCAGGAAAAGCTTACATTTCCACAGAAAAATAAACGTTGCTGGACACAAATACGAGCACAAGCACAAACACAATCACACTGATTTCGTACAAGAATAAGCAAATGTATTGCTGTGTCTGTGCCTTTGTGTGCCTGTGCTCAGTACCATTTTCATTTTCATTTCCATTCTCAATCAAGTATGACATTTTTTGGTCAACTGTGTTTGTCTGCAGCAGCAGCAGCAGCAGCAAAAAGCTTTGCCAGAATGACAACTACTTATTAAAGTAGTGAATGTTTAAAAAGAGTACACACTGCTTGTCGGCTACTAACAAGACTGAAATTGAACAAAAAATAAAAGAAAGCAACGTTATAAGGATTTGCAAGAGTTTTGTGCACTTTTTGCCCACATTATTATTGTGTGCGTGTGTGTGCCTGTAGATGGGTACTTTTTTTTATGTATGTCTGTCTGTATGCATGAGCTGTAAAAGATCAACAGCCAAAAAGCATTAGTTTGACGCCTCAGCCAACCACTGGCTATTCCTTAATACCACAGGCCAACAAAGTTATTCAGGCAGACAGTGCATGAACCCATTTCTTAATATTGTCTCCTGCTACGCTACAGCACAGTTTTGTTGTCCATCCGTATGGCTGGTTCACTGGCTGCCTGTATTAAAGTCATTTCACATTCAGTACACTTCAACCACTTTACAAACAACGTTTATGCAGCACAACACTTTGAAAAATAAAAATAGAACTGATAAAAAAAAGAAAAAACAATAACAACAACAACAACAAAGCACTTATCAAGTGAATCACGCCAGCAAATAAATGTCCAGTGTTGCCGAATCGTGCGAAAGATATGTTGACTAAAGTGGTCTAATTTTATTATTATTAAATGATTTTTTTTCTATTATTCATCTTCTATTTGCTAAACTATTTATGCTATAACCTATTTTTATTACAGTGCTTTAGTAGCCCAGCAAAAAAAAAGAAGTGAATGCGTTCACTATGAATTGGTATTTTCATGACTTCTGAAGCACTTCTTTATCTGAATTAATTTTTAATGCCATCTTAAATGTTAAACAGATTATCACTTTTGAACTCATGGCGAATGCATTCAAGGCTGCCGATTAATTCATATGAACAACTGAGCAGTTGTAATCTAATTTTTGTACTTTGCGATAGATTGCAATATCAAATCGACGGCACAGTATTTCAAAGTTCGCGCGGGGCACCTCATTGAGCCACCTGCTCCGAGCCTCTCCCAAAAAGTGCTCATCCAAGCGTTTCCAGCACGATGCTAACTGCCCGCGGAAGTTCTGCACGTTCTCCTTCACAAGATGGGTGCCCCTTATCGCAAGATCTTCCGCAATCCTGTTACCCCGCATTCCTTCATGACCCCTAGCCACATTATGGTCACCCCGGAGTGCCTCGCCAACTTATGCAGCGACGATCGGCAAGCCCGCAAAAGGGTGAATGTGGTATGTACTGCAGTGATGGATCTTAAAGCATATTTTCTGTCCGTCATGATGACGATACTCTCATCCCATATCACCCTGTATCTTAGGCAGTTCACAGCCTACAACCCGGCCTGAAGAATGCTGTACTCATCCGGAAGTCTAAAGAACATTCTGACCCCAAACTTCTCAATAAGACATACTTCACTCCAACTGTTCTCCTCACTATTTATACCGCTTACATCCGACCGAAGATGGAATACAAATCTCATATATGGGGCGGTGCTTCAAAGACTATTTTGAAGTTACTCGATCGTGTACAGCAGAGAGTGAAGAATCTCCTTGGGGACGGTAGGGTAGCCAATTCTATTGACTCTCTTGAGCATTGTCGCAATGTGGGATGCGTTTCGTTGTTCTATTGTTACCAGAATGTGTTCCAAGAAATCAGGGGACTTGTTCCCGGAACTCCTTTATTCCTGCGCTCAACACGTTCTTTATTAAGTGCGCACCCATTTGTGATCGATTTGGCAGTGAATCGCACTACGCATTATAGAGAGAACTTATTTTTCGGCCGAACAGCGCGTATGTGGAACAAACTCCCTGCAGAGGTCTTTCCTGTCACGTTTGACATGGGGAAATTCAAATCAAATCTCCATATACACTACTCCCTCTATACTCCTTCCCATAACCTTATTTCCTAGTTCCGCCGCATTGGACGTCATATTTACGGTTGCTAGTCCAAGATAGAAAAAAAAATAATAAAGACAGCAATTCCAACCGGATGGATCTCCCGACCGAGAGCACCCGAATACCACAAGGACGAAAAGTCTCGGAATGGAAGAACATTTTTCCAGATGTGTAATTAGCGAGTGTGAGCACTAATCGAGTTTCTACTGTAATAACTGTTGCTTTCACTACCATTTTCAACTTGAAAATTAATAATTATTTTTCAAATCGTAGTTTTTTTTTATCTTGGACCACCACTCGCGAGATGACCCCTACACATGCGATGATTTGTGCTGGAACTAGAGAAAAGGGATGGTAGAAGAAATGACAGGAGGTGAACTCTGCTTTTGAAGGTTCTTTGTTTCATAGCAGTGTTGTAGCGCCTCTGACGTCAAGGAGACGTATTCAATTTTGAAATTTCGTTTTAGTAGGCATTTTTAGAAATTATTTTACTTCGCCACTGCTACACAATACCGACGTAGGAGGGCGTTCTGATGTAACTGTAGATTGGTAAAAGCTGAAGTCGGTACTGTTCAGTGACTATGCCATCGCCACTGGACTCCTTCCAACAACAATTGACACAAAACCACACAAATGCACATCAGAAAAAATGCGAAACTGGGCTTGAAGCCAGGCATTTTTTGGTTTTGCAGACAACGTGTAGACTACTTCTGCCATGCCCAACTGTGCTTAAATTTTGAATTTTTAATCTTTTAAATTCTCTTAAAAATTATATTGCACGTGCAATGCATGCAGCTTTGGTGTTTGTCAGTGCTTTAAAAATTCGCCTCCGTTGTATGGAAATAATAGGCGTAGGTTTCTTGCGAGCGTGGCTGCTATAATTCTCAACGTTTCCTACTCCTCCTTAAGCTACAGCAGGGAATTAATTCTTTAAATTTACCAAAAACATTGCCTCGTTAACATGGCTTCTTAATTTTAAAAGGTTTTTTTTTGTTCGCACCTTTAAACCACAAACATTCACAGACAGACTGACAGAAATAACAGTGGCACGACAATTCTTGCCCAGTACAGATTTACTTTTGCTACCCGGCAAACTCAAATAATTTATTATTTGATAGATCTTTTACCTTTAAAAGGACACTGAATTCTAAAATGCTTAAAATATATTTTTGGCAACCTTAAGCATCTTTGTAGTGGTCATTTCGAAAGGAAAAAATGAATGTATGATGCTGCAAGATAAACACTTGTACAAGAATAAGTAGCTTTGCCTGTGTCAATACACACACGCAAACACACACACTTATACTTCTGCATACATGCCTACTTATGTTTGGATGTTGTGTATGTATGTGTGCACTATATTTGTTAAGTCGCCTCGTATGTATCATTATTTTTATTTGCATGATGTCCAGTTCTCTTATGCTGTTGTTAAGATTTCGTATTTTATTGCAGATCAAAGCCCTCGAATGAAAGGCAACAAAAAAAAACAACGAAAGAAATGAAAGAACCTTTTAAAGCTTTTATATCATCATCGACATGGTTCACCTGCTCATTATCATAAACATTACCATGCGGCAGCAGCAAATGTGCTTTAAAGACACATGGGTTGGTTGAAAGCTCCTGGGAATTTTATTCATAAAATATATAAAGGGATTCATAAAGATAGTCAGTGTTTAAAAAAAAATAAAAAAACCGAAGTAGCAAAAGTCGTGAAATTCAAACAACAGGGTGGTGATAGACGAAGTAGTCTGCACGTTGACTATAAAACGAAAAATTTTCCTGCGTTCAACCCCAGTTTCAGACTCATGAAAACATCTCGCATTTTTTCTGTTGTACATTTGTGTGTGTCAGTTTGTGTCAGTTGTTGTCGGAAGGTTTCAGTGGCGAAGGCATAGTCACTGGTCACTGAACAATACCGGCTTCAGCTGATAGCAATCCACAATCGTCGGTATTGTGCAGCACCGGCGAAGTAAAATTATAAATAAAAATGGCTACTGAACAGAAGCTTCAGCACTGCTATGAGCATAAACAAAGAACGTGCTCAATCGAGGAGCTCCTAAGTGTTTAAAGTACAAAATAAAAGTGTTGTTACATTCTAAAATATATATTATATATATATTTAGGGAATGAGATGTTCTAGACGATTCAAATGAGAGAGAGGCACGCAAGTGGCTCATGAATTGAAATAATTCCATGTCATACGACTCAATTATTCAAGGCCAAGTACTAGCGGCAAATATTTTCCCATACAAAGAATCGAGCACACACACGTACATACATTTGGTTCACTTCTATTAATCATTTATAATTTTAAGTATTGTTAAGGCGACTGTTATATGACCTGCTGCTGTCTTAAACGAAAAATATTTCCACGACATTTAATCACATTATAGTATTAAAAATTCTAACTCTAGTGCAGAGGTACCATCTAAAGGCAAAAAAATGTGTTTTAAAAAAAAAAAATAGTCTTACGATTTACGTCGTAGTTGGCTCCGGTAACAGAAATATCTACGCGGAAGCCAAACTACGAGTTAATTCGCACAGAGGGCATGTTGTAGCACACTATGATTTAACTCTTTTACATAACACATGTTTCATGTCTTCATTACTTTAAAGGTTTACAGCCGTATTAATAAAAAAAAAGTGTTAAATAAGCTTTAAAATACATATTAGTTAAAATGCTTTTTAATCCTAAAACACGCTTTTTGAAAATTCATATTAATAATCAGTACTTTAACTAACATACGTTTTAAGGTTTTTCAAAAATGAGGATGGCAGCCCTAGATTTATTATTTACCACTTGACTCCTAATGAGGCAAAACCGTGATTATTAATTCACGCAGTAATCGTTTCTAAATAGTTTTATTGTCGTGTTTAATAAGAATATTGTTGTTTATAGAATAAAAAATGTATGATAAGTTGTATATTAATCAAAAAACTAATAACAGTAAAAATATCGCTTGGTAAGATTGCAATTTTGGTGACTTATTTAATTGCAGTTAAAAGAGTATTTGAATAACGAGTTTCATACTATTTGTTTTTTTTTATTGTTTACACATCACTACTTAGTCAACCTTAGTTTTATTTGAAGTTTTTATTGTAACATTAATAAAAATATAAAAAAACAATAGAAATGGAAAAAAGGAGCACTGCAAACGCAAACGTTCGGAAAATTTGGTCGATTTTTTTTTCATAAATAACAATCACAATGAAAACAAACACTGCACAATATGACATCTTAAAATAGCTTTAAAACAGAGTCGAACCCATTTTAAAATTTCCATATTTACACGAGGTTTAAAATGTGCATTTTAAGCTAAAATTCGTTTATTAATATCATTTTAATGAATTTTGATTTAAAATGCTTAAAAATGCGTTTTAAAATTTGTATTAATACGGCTGTTAATGTACATTAATAAGGGAGTATCAAGTGTCACTAAAATCCAATGAGTATTTGTTGGTTTTTGGTTTACGTTGCCACACATGAGTGTGACACTGGACACCATACTTTCGTTGTGGAAATGCACCACATTAGTATATATTTGGCCCACTTCACTTGTACGCATTGAGGCTGCTGTTGGGTAAGAAGTTAACGTGTTGGCTCTGCAACCAGAAGATCCTCAGTTCTATACCGTCTCAGCAACGGTGTTTTTTTCAAGTGTCTTTGCCCAGAAAAACTATTATATATATATTTTTAATTAAGACGTTTAATTAGAATAACATAGTTTTCAGTTAAAAGTTTATTCAATTCAATTATATATTTAATTAATTTTTGAGCTCAACATTTAAAAAAAAATCCATAATTTAATTTGTTTGCTATTTTTTTTTATTTCAATATTTATTTGATTGTTTTATTTCATACATATATGCAATAATTTTTATACAAACAAAAATTAAAGCCCACTAAGTATTCGAATTCAATTCAAAAGCTTTTTCACTGCTATTAAAAATTTGTTTGAAATTTTCAAAATTATTAATTAAATTTTTAATTACAATCTATATATTATATTTCAAGCTCAAAGGTTTTTTTATTTTTCTATATATTTCGATATTTAAAATATATTTTAACAATCTATTTGTTTAAGCTTTAAGGTTTTTTCTCTTTTTATTTATTATTTTTATATTTATTTTTTTTATTTTTTATAGAAAATAAATATAAAAATGATAAATAAAAAGAGAAAAAAGCTTAAAGCTTAAAAAAATAGATTGTTAAAATAATAAAAAAGGTTAAAAAAAGTATTAAGAAAAATTTAAAATATATATTAAAATATATTAATTAATAATAAATAATAAATATAAAAAAATAAAAAATAAATAAATTAAAAATATATCAAAAAATAAGTATTAATAATAAAAAAAAAATTAAATTTTTAATTATTTATCTATCTTGCAAGAAGTTAAGAAATTTCATATCTTTATACAAGAACGGCCAAAAACTCTTTGAGAGTAATGAAATAAAATACTAACGAAACAAAACTAAATAGCTTCAGCAAAAAATGTTCTTTCTACAACAAACATTTCATTATTCGATTCTAAATCTATTTAATTTTTAAAAATTGTTATTAAGAAAATTAATTCAATTAAGTCAACAATAATAATTTAATTGATACTATTAATTTTTTTACAGATGAAAATCTAATTAACTTTTTAATTGATGTTACAAAATTTTTAATTAAAATTTTACTACATTTCTTTCTGTGCGTTGTTTGAACAAAAAACAAAATGTAATAAATGAAATGAAATGAAATGGATCTCCAATATTTTAAAAAAATTTCTGTGTCGCACATAAAATGAAAGAACAATTTATTTCTGCTTCTTTTCAACTTCGTTTTTTCAAGGTTCATCTGCAGCAGGAATTTTAGGACGATTTACACGATTCTTGTCGTGTCAATATTTGCTTTCCATTTCCATATAAAAATAACTGTCATTCAAACACACACATACTTGCAAATACGTATGTATGTGATGTATGTGCCTCATGTTCTGGTGTCATGCTTGTCCTTGCAATTCCTTGCAATCTTAATTTTCTTTAACACTCTTTGATCTGCTGAAACGAACATTGTGACTCCATTTGCTGCAAACGAATTCCGAATCCATTAAGAAAAAAAGGAAAATTAAGAAATAAATTCGTTCCAACACATTGCAAATGCCAATCGATATAGGCGAATTAATATTTCAGTATCAATTATCAACAAAAAAAAGGAAAAAGAGAGAGTGCAGGCAAGAAAAATGTTTTAATGATTTTAAAAATCGTATAAGAAAATGAAACATTTGCTTTTTAATTGTTGAAATATGCAAACATATCGGAAAAAGCAGTCAATAACAACTCAATGTTGTTCTGCCTTCACCTGAGTTCATCGTTATTACCGCCACCGAGAATAGTACAGAACCAAGTGAACCTTGATCGTGTACGGGACAGTTTTGAAAAATATCTAGAAACTTCGAACGCGAAGACGTTCTGGACATTCTAGAACATCACTTCGATGCATTTTATCACGTCATATACACATGCATCCATACAAAGTCCAATTGGCCCAACAACTTTTACCAGTTGACAACCATCAAAGACGAATTTGGGCAACACAAACAAGAAATTCAGAATTCAATTTCAGACTTAACTGCCGCTGATTATTTTCTATGGGGTTATATCAAAGAACGACTGTATGTTAATAAGCCCCAAACTATAGAGCAAATAAAGCACAACATTGAAGCTGAGAGCAGGGCAATAGAGCCTGAAACTTTGCGTACAGTTATGCAAAACGCCTGTTTAAGAGCCCAATTGTGCATCGATGAAAATGATGGTCATCTCTCTGATATTATTTTTCATAAATTAAAATTTATATCGTACAAAGCTAAAATTATATTTAAAAAAATAAGAAATAATAATAAACAAAAAAGTTATTAAAGTTAATTACACGCAGGCGTGCCTGTATGACCCATGGACGCTGTAAACAGGGTCCACAAATTTGTCTTTCAATCACATGTGATACATTGCACAAGCAAACTGTTAAATTTTGCTATTATAGACATCATGTCAGTTCCACATAATTTTTATTTTTAAAATTTTTAACAGCAACATTTATAAATAAATTCCAAATTAATTTATTTTTCTTTTTTATCAGTTCAGATAGACGGGCAATAATGTCTCATCCTGTAATATTTATTCACAATTAAAGACAAAAGAACAGCACTTAAGTCCTCTGTATATTTTCTATTAACTCTCGTCAGTTAATTCCCTCTGTCTGAGACCACATGCAAGAAAAAAACTAAAACAATTACAATTTGTGTGTGCCTGTGCGTTTGTCAGGTTTGCATAAATTCTTGCGTTTTTCTTTCCTGTCTCTCCCATTTCCATGATGACATATAACAGAGATTTTCTTATTTCCTTCTTCCGTCGTCTTAAAGGAAACAGCATTTTTTATGGTCCTTGTTTTTTTTTATGTCTTGATAGACGACAGTCGGATGGATTTTAACCCCCCACCCCCTACCCCCACCGCTCCAAATAGTTCAAATATTTATAAATGCACTTTGTCTGCTGAAGCTTTTTGTTTGTTGTTGTTCATGTCTACCATTGGCTTTTATGTACGTGTGTAGTTGTTAGCAAAGAAAAAAAAATTATAAATTGAAAGAAACAACTATGTGGCGACATGGCGACAGCGGACAATAGAATTAACAACAAAATGTTCTTTTGCTGCAGCAGCAGCAAGACGATTTTAGAGGGGAAGGCAAATAACTGTGGGACTTGGCATATTTTATTTTTTTTTATCACATTTCTTCTTTAGAATGAAATATTAATAGTTTCTGCCAAGTTAAAAATTATTTGCTACATACTTTCGTTGGCGCTGAAGGAATTTCATATAAAAAATTTATGGCTGCCGTTAAGTTCATTAAAGTTTACTTTTTTTTTGCAGCATTTGTGAAAGCAACCCCCCTACAAATTGTTCTGCGAAATGATTTGTTAATGTTAATGGCATCTTCAATGCTCTGCCACATATGTCACACATTTCATATGGAATTCAATAGAAAGGATGTTCAAAGGCTTTGTTTGGGCTGAAAAAATTTGTTTTGACGGGTTTAAAAGAAGGAGAGTGTTACACGATAACACAATAAGTTTTCATTTGAGTGACATTTCTGGAAGTAATAAATATTGGGCGGTCAACAATTAGAAAATTTAAAAATCTCGTGTCTTGTGTTCGGGATACTCATTCTAACTTTTTTTATAATTGTTTTGATTAATTGTTTGTTAATTGATTGCATTAAAAGAAGCTTCGCAGTAACTCGTAACTAAAGGCTTGTACACACGATGGTCAGATGTTACAATATTGTGTGGAATATGATTCAACATGATTTCAATATTGATTCAACATGATTTCAATGTTGATTCAACATGATTTCAATGTTGATTCAACATGATTTCAATGTTGATTCAACATGATTTCAATGTTGATTCAACATGATTTCATGTTGATTCAACATGATTTTTATGTTGATTCAACATGGCTCCAACGTTGATTCAACATGATTTCAATGTTGATTCAACATGATTTCAATGTTGATTCAACATGATTTCATGTTGATTTAACTTGATTTAATGTTGATTTAACATGATTTCATGTTGATTCAACATGATTTCAATGTTGATTTAACATGGCTCCAACGTTGATTTTTAAAATTTACTGCTTTTTGTTTTAACGAAAATACGGAATTTTGTTTTTCTCGATTTTGGTGCGTTATTAAATTTAAAATTTTTAGAATGTTTCCATACCATCAGTATTTCTTGGCAAATTCGCATTTTTTTTTTCTTAAAAAGTGTGTCTAATGCTGAAATTTTGAGAAGTCATTTTGGGTGAGGTCTAGTAGACTTTACAATTAGCTTCCTCTTAGTCTAAGAAGCTTTCAATTCTCTGCCTCCCGCTTTAAACATTTACTATTTAACATTGATGCTTAAACATCTGTTTTTAAGACCGATAGCTAATCTAATCTAAAGATAGTAGATGATTTTTAATTTTTTCCTTCACTACAATACACAATGTTAGTTATAATTTAAAAATATTTCGTCAATAAAATTTTAGATTGGATTAATTAAATATTATCGAAATGTTGTGTATTATTATTTTAAGTACATTTTTCTTTTGCAATTTATTTCTTTATTCTTTCTCTTTTTCATTACTACTGTAACCCATATTTTTAAACATACATGGCCCTCGATGGGCTCGATTAATGACTAATTTAATAAACGAAAAAAAAAATTTACTTTAAACAATCGATTCTCATATTTCTATTTATTATTTTGTTATTATTCGCCCCTCCCAAAATTAATTGTTTAACGATTAAAGTGGTGATGGCGTATACGTGATATATTTTATTCACGTAAAATTTCATATCACGTATACGCAGTTTTTTTTATGTACAAAATTATTTGAATGCCCAGTTCACACGACGTAATTTTCATTTCAGAAGTTCAGAGTTTTTAGGTGAGAGTGGAGAGAAGCATGCAATTTCCCTATCTCATGCTTCTTTCCCCTCTCACCGAGAAACTCAGAATTTGTGAAATAAAACGTTCATGGAGTGAACTGGAAGTGTGTTAGGTTAGGTCAGCAGGCCGCTAATTCCAGTGAATCAGCCCACTTGGGTTTTCCTGGGTTTTGTTCTGTTGCCTGAGCGGGATGAATCGCCGTCCCACTCTAGTCGTCAGCCAAAACACCTTCACATTCAGACACCACGGAAAGCCGTGTAGATTCGGATTGCCCATCGCATACGGTCGTTACACAGCAAGGGCCAGATAGTAACAGAGCAAGTGTTCAACTGTCTTATCCTCCTCCTCATCTCGCCTACGCCTGTAGAAGAGCTGTACGGAAAATCCAATGTCCTACCGTGCGAGGCAATGTAACAATGACCCATCAGCACCACCACCATTATTCCAGTTCGACCTGTGGGTAGCCCCTCCGGTCCGCCCGTTGTCGTATATCAGCCAGATCATCTTAAAGAGGGCATGTTGACTCACTCGACCACGTGTTCTGCGCAAATCAGGCGCAAATTCGTTCAATGTCTCAATGGGAACTCGGCCGAACGGTCGTTCTTCCAATCCGGCCGACTACTGAAGCTGACCGTTCTCGGAGGCGCCATATCATAACTGTAGAGAATTGGGGCAATTAGGGAGTCACGTAGGACCTAAAAATGTCCCCTGATGTCACTACTCTTCAGCTCCGAAATACCCTCCAATCTCAGGGCACCGGAACGATGCTCCTTCTCATTCATGATCGAAAGTGGTGAGATGAGCAAAAACATATCATTGCATCATTCGAACTAGTCCATTTACCAACACAGATGGTTCGTTGCAGGCCACTCAACACAGCTCCGCAGCTCTCCTTTGCATAGCTTTCACCAGCACGCATAGATAACTATGGGTTTCACCGCTGCATTTGATGTCGAGAAGGTCATTGAGGGCTTTACACCCCAAGTCCTACCAAAGAGAGGAAAAGAAAGCCTTTCTTGCCTTCGTGGAAACTTTCTAAAAATGTGAGCATTCTGTTCAGCGTTACGTGCAAATAATTCGCCCACCCGAAAATTGTAATGGCATTTCTTCCAAGACAGGATATCTGAGAGCTCTTCCTCCCTGCCGCCGTTAAAAGCTAAGTTCAATGAGAGAAAAAAAAATACATGAACACAGGCTTTGAAACAAAATATCTAACCTGCATTTTAGTTTTTCTCGAATGTATTTTGGAATGAAGCATGTCTAACTTTACTTGTTTTGAAAACAACTCAATGTATGAGAAAACACATCAAATTAAACGTGTTTAGGAACCTGTTCAAACTCGGCAGTGTGAACACCTTAGAAACAACAACAACTGAGCTTGTGAATTGAACAATTGAATATTTAAGCTGGGAAAAGTTGCTCAGCATATCAAAACATTTTTAATTTGTTAAGAAAAAGTTAATTTGAAGCGTTAGAAAATTTCAAATATATTCATTTGAGAAAGAAATTTTAGATGTCATTTCTTGTGGCATGCTGTTGCTTTCCACATCTACTTTGCTATTTGCTGATGCTTTCCATTGAAATATTATTCTGCTATTGGAAAGTATTGCCGCGTGTTTTTTCGCTTTTTTTCTATTGCAGTGCATTCGGCGGTATTTCAATTCTCTAAAGCAGATTATTTAAAAAATTTAAGAAAAAAATTTTAAGGATTTCCGAAAATGTTTTAATGTAAAGCCCATAAAATATGTGTATAATTTACTATTTAATTGGCTTTATAATGTTTTTTTTATGCTATAACCACTTAAGGCATTGACTGAGGCTTTTGCTCAGGGTTTGTGTGATTCAAGAAAGGAAAACTTGCCAGTTCATGATTTTATTTCATTTTCAACATTTTTCAAGTATTCAGAGGATTATGGTCGAATTATTTATTAAGAAGAACTGCCTGAGTAATTTCTCATCAAAATGTAGAAATGGAACAAGGTCTATTTCAAATAAAAATGTAAAAAAAAATTCCAAGTTTTCTAAAGGACCTGTGTGTGTGTGTGGGTTTTTTTTCGCTTTAAACAATTTTCCTGGCACAATAAACTTCTTTGTGTAGTTTAAGGCTTTGTTGGTGGTGTTGTTTTTTGTGTTGTCTTATTAGAATGTATATGAATGAAGACACATCTAAAGGGTGTTCCATAACTAAATTTTAACAAAATTTAAAATTTTCTAATTGTGACTGCTGTAATTTTGCATTATTTTCTCACTGTTATGCAACCATGAAAACGCTATTTCCAGTGAAAATAAACTGTTTATATATTTATATTTATTATTTTCTATAAATAGAATACGAGAAATTTTATTATTTTTTTCTCTTGTAAATTAAGCTCTAAATTTACCATTTCTAACTAACAATAGTCCTTTTCATTACTTATCACTATCACATGTAATTTGCTTTGCGTGTAAAGATATTAATTATTAGTTTCAGCCTATTTATGCAGTTCAAAAATCCAAACTGTTTTTCTTTTAATTTTTTTTGTGATCTTGGAGCAGAACTCAGGGGATGACCGCTACACATGGGATGCATTGTGCTGGAACTGGCGGAAGAAGATAGTTATAGAAATTGAAGATGGTGATCGGATAGACAGAGAAGAAAGCTCCCTTGTTTTTACAACTCCGCTTTCTCCGCAAGTCTCTTGTTTTATAGCAGTTTTGCAGCGCCTCTGGTGTGAAGGAGACGCATTCAATATTTGAAGCAGTGTTTAGTCGCCATTTTTATTAGCCAATGAAGCTACACAATACCAACCCAACAAAGGAGGTTGCTGTGATGTTATTGGTGGATTAGTATCAGCTGAAGCCGGTATTGTTCAGTGACCAGTGACTAGGCCTTCGCCACTGAAAGCTTCCCACAACACCCGACACAAAGACACACCAATGCACATCAGAAAAAATTCCATGTGTTTTTAAAACTTAGTCCGACACTGGGTTCAAAACCCGGGCTGTGAGGTTTAGTAGTCAACGTGCTCTCCTTTAACGTTTTATGAGCTCTAAAGCACTGCCTACAGAATCAAAATTAAATCTTGTATTAATTTTGTGACGCCCTGTGTATGTTTGTGTGTACCATGTGTCTGCTGTAATTGTATGAATCTATCGTATCTATTCGTATTATGATTTAGAAATTCTTTTGAAAGTTGATTGAAGTCTTATACACACAAAGGCATTGATTCACATACAGGCGCACATGTTTGCACACACATTCATTGCATATACATATGATCGCATATTGTATGGCATACAATAGACAATGTCGAAATAGATAGAGACACACACTATACATATGTGTGCGTGTGTGTGTGTGTGTGCGTGTGTAGAATACAAACATATAAGAACACAATGTGCATACAAAGGAAATTTTCTGAGTAATTCAAATAAATTCACTGGAGTAGATGATGAAAACAAGAAGTCAATTCTTCTTAACAGTTTATTGCACTTACCTCCTGCCATTCCCAGGCCTTTTAATTCGACGTTATACAGGGTGCAACAGCATCTTTTTGATATCAAATTCAAAGCACAGTCTGAAGTTGTGACTCATTAAGGTCCATTTTTTTGACCGCTTTCTATAGGAAAGTGGTGGCCATTGAAGAGCGGTATCAGTGAAATAACTCCCAATGAAATAAATCCCAAAATGCATGAAATAACCCCCATTTTTGTGGAGATTTTTTTTTTTGGACCAGCACTCATGGGATAAACCCTACACATGTGATGCATTGTGCTGGAACTATCAAATTAGGTGATGGGAAGGAGGATAGAGGGGTAGTATTTATGGATGTTTGATTTGAACTCTCCCACGTCAAAAGTGACAGGAAACACATCTGCTGGGACTTTGTTCAACATACGAGATGTTCGGCCCAAAAATAAGTTCTCTCTGTAAGGTGAGGTGCGATTTGCCGACAAATCGACCACAAATGGATGCGCTCTTAATGAAGAACGTACTGTACGCTGGAATGAATGGGTTTCGGGAACTAGTTCCCTTATTACTGAGTGAACAGCAGCTCTATTTCGTTACATTCTTGCAGTGTAAATCGCTGTGTGGTAAAAGTTAGACTAAATGGATGTTTCAGATAAAGTCGAATATCAGGATTATTAAATGACGCACCCATTATTCAACGAAATTGATTTCATTTTCTATCAACACATTTTTTTCAAATACACCGTCTTATTGACGTGAAGATAACAATACAAAATATTTATTATTCTACCTTGAAGAAATTTCTCTTTGATTGTTATGGAAATTAAATTTTATTTCAAAAATTAATTGGAAAATGTTCATGTTCCGTTTTATTGTTGTAAAACTATTTAATATACGACAAAGTTTTGAGACATTTAAATTTTCTGTACTGAGATTAAGTTACTCTGGCGTGAAGCATTAACATTTTATATTTTCAGCATATTCAGCAGCATAAATTTGCTGCACAAGAGGTATTCATATGTTCTCCATTACAATTTTTTAAAGTATTTTTGCATTACAGAGCAACCAAAGGATTATTTCTGCCTGCTTTAAAATTTCCAAGTTATTTTGTTGGGCTTATCATTTCTTTTTTTTGAAAAAAAAATATTATAAATTTTCTTTCAATAAAAAAATAAGGATTAGTTGACATGTATTTATTATCAAAATGTGTACGTAGATGATTTCCACACAAGTTTTTTGGTTTCATCTACTTAACCCGTTAATAGAATTCCAATTACATTTTGATTTTAAAAAAACTATTTCAAAGGTGGCGATGCCTGAATTAGGTAGCACGTTGACTACAAAACCAAAGGTCTTCGATTCGGGCCCATTGTCTGACATCAGTTAACAATTTTTTCAGATGTACATTAATGCGCCTAACAAGTGTAGTAATCAATCATTGGCTTCTCTTAAAAAAAAAAACTAATTATTCCAATATCATTTCTCTGGTGTCTCCGTAGTCTAGTGTATGAGCATTAGTCTTATCAATATGGAGGTGCAGGTTCGATTCCCGCTTAGATCATGGGTGTTTCTACAGACAAGCTGTAAGAGCTTCGTAGAGTTTGTATTGTCTTAAAAAAAAAATGTCAGTGTGTCATTGAATTCATGACAGAATTTCCGTCATTGGCATTGATGAAACGATGATAAAAGTGTCATACGATAAGAAACGAACTTAACATAACATTGATGCCAAATTACATCAATGTTATGCATGACTGTTCTCTGGTTCCGAATATACATACTCTTCTTTATATTTGGCTCTTAGATATAAATTCATATTTTCATGTTTCGTTATAATTTAAAATACAGCAACAAAATGCTTTTTGAAGTTTAAAAGTACAATTTTTAAAGAAAATTATAAACATGCAGTTTCTTTCCAGAGGCGATAAACAAAATTACTATTATTTTTCATAAGTTTCTTAAAATAAATATATCTATTTAAAAGTATTTTCCTGTTACAACTCCCTTCAAAAGAAATAAATTCTCTGGTTGATTTTTTGTGTCTTGTACTCGTAACACAACAACCAGCATTTTTCTATGCATCCAAATGAATACAAAATGAAGGAAAACAAAAAAAAAATAACAAAAAGTTAATTCACAGTCCCACATACTGTTATGTACTCGTACATATGGATGTGTGTATATGCGTTTGTGAGCCAAAGATTATGAGAAGAGAGTGTTGCTCTTTTTTTTGTTTGTGTAATTTAACGTAGTTGCTGTATGCAACTGTTTCAGTGGGTGTAGACTACACCATGCTGTACTTATGCCTGAGTACGAAATTAACTGATCTCTGTATATATGTACGTACAAAAAATAAATAAAAAACAACAACACTCTCTCTCATAACATTGGGAACACATATGCATGCATATACATGAGAGTTTAAATTTAAATTTGTATAAAAACAACAACCATGATTTCATTTCATGCACACGAACAACATGCAAACACACAAACTTTAAGGTATACACGGTGGTTGCATGCTTTTAATACACGTTTTTAAAGAATTTCTTCAAAAGTAGGGAAAATGAAATATTACCCGTTAGTTTATTGTTTCGGAAAGTATTAAATTTCATAAAGTGTGAATTGAATTGATTGCAATAAATTTTTTTTTGCCACAATAATTTTTTTATTTTATTTATTGAACAATATCAATAGATTTTTACATTCTTACTGACTAAATGATTATTACCAAAAAAAAGAGTATTATTTACAACGTAAGTAATTCAGCTATTTAAATATAATAACAATTTGATTGGCCTCGCACAAGTTAATGATATGGTAGCACTTATTGAAGATATCACATTGTCATTATTAGCATAAACAGATCGGCAGTATTTCCATCCTAAGAGTTGAAAATTTCGGGTCGGTCTTACAGGAACATTGAAGTTTATATGTCTAAGCAGGTACTGAAAATCAACATTAGCACGCATTAGGCACAGAACAAATAAAACACTAAACATTGATCGGCGACTTTTTGGAGCAGGCAGTTTAATCAAAGCAAGCCTACTATGATGCGGCGGTAAAATAGACCACGGAGACAGAAGACTAAAAATTGTTTTTGAACTGCTTTAATACTAATAACATGAATAGAATAGCAAGGATCCCATATAATAGATCCATACACAAGAATTGGTAGAACAAGTGAACTAAACTAAAGTTTTGTAAAATAAGGATCCTGAAATTCTTTAGACCAGCGTTTCATGAATCCAAGTACTCCATTGACTTTGTTTACCATCATAGAAATATGATCGCGAAAGGTAAGTCTGTGATCCAACAGAATAATTACTAATAATGCTTACATTAATACAAGGTGGAGCAAAAGTAATCACCCGACTTTTTTTTCTTTCTTTAATCCATTAGAATTTATTCTATCAACTTGACCAAGTTGACCGCCGCCAGAGTTGATGACCATACGGGCTCGTTTTATGGCATTTTCCATAACTCCTGTCAGAACTGCCAGGGGCGTAAAGTTTTCGCTTCCTGGTGAATATTCTTCTTAAGTCCTCCAAGGGTATGAAGCTTTTGACGTAAAAAACGTATAAAAACAAGTCTGGAACGATTAAATGGGGTGATCTGGCCGGACAGTGCAAATGACCAAAACGAGGCATTAAGCGACCTGGAAATGCATCCTTCAGAATATCGATTGTGGGCACCATTGCACCGTCCTGTTGAAACCACATGTTCTCCAGTCGCAATTCAAAATTGAGGCAAAAAAAATTCGATAATCATGGCTCTGTGGCGCTCCCTGGCTCACTTGTACTAGAAACAGGGCTTTGAGCTTTTGCTTATAGGTAGATTCTGACCGATACTGAAGCATATACATACATACGCATACGTATACATTTTCTTCAACACTGTGAGGTTAAACACATGATATGATTTACTTTGCATTGACACAAAGTGTACTGATGACGTCTGTAGTGGCATAGAAAATACGTATTCTACTCAATTGGTATTGGAGATTAATTGTTCTTTTTTCTTTTATTCTAAAATCTAAAGTAATTTTAAATTTTATTGTGTTAAATTAACTACGAACTTATTCATTCATTTGTAATAATTCTAGTTGAAATAAATAACACTAATTCTAGAAATTTATATTTATTTCAACCATCCGCTAAATTATAAACCGTGAGTTGAGGAAAATTAGTAACCACTGATAAAGATTATAAAAATTATTTATTCCGAGAACTGCTGGACATTTTAAAGTTATTTCTCCACTTCTGTTACCATAGCATTCACACTTTAAAAGAACTTTCACAAAGGTAGGAAAACCAAAAACAAATAATAGAATAAATGCAACAGAAATACTTACATTGAAGTTTGGAAATTTCTATCTTGTAGCTACTCATTGTCTTTTGTGGCGTACAGGAGCAGATAACAGAACTACAAATTGAAATGTGGCTTTTGAATTATTGATTCGATTTCAAATTAATATTTTCAATAATAGAAGTTACTCGTGGATTAATTTGTTCCTCTGCCGGAGCGTTAAAGTGAACAACTTGTGATCTAAATGACATGAGTACACAAAGAATTCATTAGAAACATATTTAATTTACAAACGAAGTCTTAAGGAAATGGAAATTTTTATTTCATCCCATTGTGCAATACCTGCTACATGTAATATTATTTCATTTTATTTATTTTTATTTATTTTTATTTTGTCTCTTTTGTTGTTGTTGTTGCTGTCGTTGTTCATACCTTTCTGCACCATCTTTTGTAATTTTGAGCAGCAGCCAATTTTAAGCTGTCATATTAAAACACAACACATGACACAACTCAGTTATATTTTTTGGAGAGAATAAATTCTTATATAAATTTATTTTTTCAAGCTTCAATTTAACTGAAAAATTTAACAAAAAATTTTCAATTTGAATATTTTTTCAAGGCCCTAAAAAATAAATATGTCATAGAGCTCCAACATCATTCCAACTACTGCAAATAAGATTAAACATTTTTTTTTTGATGACGAGTATAGGATTTCAATTTACGACCTTCGTGTGGTCAACTATTAAAAATTTTTAGTTGCCTGAAAAGCACTAAAAAGCAATTGAAATATACAATTTCTGAGAAGTTGCCACATGCCCTGCGTATCAAACATATTCGGCAATTGGCAACTATACGGTGGTTCGGTAGGAAATTTGTTTAAGGAAGACAGGAACACGTATTGTTAATGTAAATTATATGGAAGATGCACTGAAATATTTTATTTAAATTACAAGGGATGTTAAAAATGTTAAAAACTTACTTATTTTTTAAAGGATACAAGTGTATTTTCGCGTGCTGCATATCGCAACAGAAAATGTAAGAAGCCGTATTTAACATTTTAAAAATTTTACAGCCGAAGCAAAAAAAAAATTGTTTAAATAAAAAAATATATTAACAATTATCACAAAATTTGATAATATAAATATACAAATAATATATAGAATTTAAATTTTGCTACTTGAGTTATTTGTACTTAACAGACCAGAACTAATCAAGCCAATTTTGCATTTTTAAAATGTTAGATAGGGCAGCTTGCATTTATTGCGACGATATGTACATATGTATGTATGCACATGTGCATATGACAATATTGCTTTTCTTTTTTCTCCCCAATGTTTTAGTTTACGTTTTGTAAATCCTGCGATAATAATAATTTTACGCGTATTACGCTCTTGAATTGTATTTTTTTGTTCGGCAATTCGTAGTTTTCATTTTTATTTAAAAGGGACTTATTTTCTTAAATGCTTCTCTTCGGTTATGTTTATGTATAAATTAAGATACAATAGAAATATGCAGGCTTAAGTGGGTTTTACTACAAAAAAAAAAAAGAAAAACACTTGTAAAGAAATTTATAACGCGATTTTGTGCAGAATAAAACTTTACTGAAAACGATTAGAAAAATTTAAGTAAAAACAATTCACGAAATATTTATGTAACATTTTAATGCCACAATATTAAAAATATACAGAAACCAGCATGCCTGTGCATGTTTCAATGGGTAAAAAAGAAAAATAACTTTAAAACAGTGTTGCCAACAAAAATTTTGAGCAAAAATTATACATGAAATTTTTAAAACTTATTTCAAAATAAACAACGATTATTAAATTATTAAATACAAAATAGACATCAGTCGTAAAGCAGCTCTCTATAATTATAAAATCCCTATCTTTTATTCACTAAATGTCTATAATTCAGAGCAATATAATCCGTATCTATTTTGCAATTAATGCTTTTATTTAATGGTGTGCTAATTATTTGCAGCATTTCTAACTGTAATTTCTGTAATTATTTTCTGTATTTAACACGAATACATTTTCAAAGTCTCGGCAGTGATTCAAATTTAAATAATGAGCAGATAATGCAGTTCTTTGTAAAATATGATCCCTACGTCTCTGAACCGATTTATGACCGGCAATCATAGTTTTTAGTTTGTTCTTCGTTGTACCTCTATACAATTTATTATAATTATCATCATTATTACCTGCACAAGGAAAATTATATACCAAATTTTTAAATAATTAATAAAATAATAGTTAAAAAATATTGAAGAAATAAATTAAAATTAAAGTACTTTACCGACCTTAAGCTTAAAAAATATTATAATTAAAATTAAAATAAAAAAAACGGTCAAATAAATAGGCAAGAAACATATAATTAATAACATACAGTGAAACCTCTTATAAGCGGACACTCACCGCCGCGGTATTTTTGACCGGTTATGAGAGTTGTCCGCTTATAAGAGGTACACATTTATTATTTTAAATATTTTATTTATATTGTAATACTAGACTAGTGATTTGTGGTTAACAAATTTTTGTTCAGATTGGATTGCTCTAACTTAGTTCAATTTGAGCTGTTCAGTTTCAAAATGACTTTCAATATTTTTAATGTACTGGAAGGCGAAAAAGTCGTCTCTATCAAAATGGTTCAAACGGACAATTTGTTTTAATGCTTCTTCACAAGTACATATTTATGGAATTGCATTTTTAATTTTAATTTTTTCTTTTTGACAACATATTTTTGTGCAGCATTTTGTGGACCGAAAGCTGTAAACACGACCTAAGCAAACAGCAAATTCTATGACATGCTCAACACATGAGTCAAAGCGGCTTGCCAAACATGGGAGAAATATGCGTTTGTACAAGTCTATTCCGCCGTTTTGGTGTTTGTCAAACGGCCTGTACAAAATTCAAAAACGAATTAATTTTTAAAATTAAAGCTTCTGTCCGCTTATGAGAAGCCTTTTGAGCACTATTTTCTAAAATTTAGTGTCCGCGTCCGGTTAGCGGAATACATTTTGTACGAAAACACTGATAAAAAATGTCGGTTCTACAAAGTTCGTCCGGTTATGAGGGGTGTCCGTTAGGAGAGGTTTCACTGTAGTACATTTATTTTTCACAAATTATTTTAGAATTCACCACAGTGCACGACACATTCACTTTGCTTTGCCGAGTAGAAAATTAAAAAATAAAATGTTGCCACCATAACGCATACGTAATATTTAATTGTATTCTATACATCACACATACCTCCACTCGATTTACTGCATAAAGTTTTCTATTACGACGGGTTTCTTTTTCAGCTCTTAATCCTTTTGCTTATTAGCAGATATTGTCTTCTTAAACTTGAGTTCTCCGTCAACGTCTTATGCCGGTAAAATAAAAAAATAAAAGTAAAAATTTGCCGTACTGAATATCCTCAGTGTATAATGGTGACTATTTGAACTCATCTCAGTGGGCTTTTTTTATTTTATTGCCAAATAATGGAGCATCATTGTAGCGATAATTAGTCTGCATTTCGTGTGTGTTAGTGCCACGTCAGCTACCGGCACCAATTAAATACACATAAAAAATTCCATTACAATCACTCCCGCACATTTAGCAGCATTTCAATTACCAGCCGTACATGTATACATACACACACACACACACACACACACACACACACACACACACATTCGTACCCAAGAATTATATATGTGTGAATATTAAATTACTAACGCAGTATTCGTTACGCACCTTGAATTTCAAAACGCTAGAATGTGTTTGATTTCTGAAAACGAATATTCGTAGCGAAAAAAAAAAATAAAACGTTCGCCTGAGTTGTGTTCAATTCATAAATTATAAAACTTTCCAGACATTAAGAGCACCAGTTAAATTTTATATGGCCATTAATTTTTAACGCAAATCTTTTTCAACACTTCTTTTTTTTTTCTAGCTAAAAATTTACATACTGAACACGTTCTTTTTAGTGTGTGTGTGTGTGTGTGGGTGTTAAACCAACATTTAATAAATTTGATGTACGTTTCCATAACACATTCTGCCGCGTTTTCTCCTGTTTATATTTATTTATATGTTTTTTTTTTTTTTTTGATATGGCAAATTATTTACTTAAGCATGTTGCTTGTAAAAAATACACACGCTTACGCTCGTAAAATATGAAAATCTTAAAGAAAAATATAAAAATGGAAAACATAACATGATGCCATAATATTCAGCTGCTGCCAATTTTCACTCTATTTTTAATGCGAGAAATATAAATTGTTTGCTCACACGTTCTGGTAAAATGTAAAAAGCAACTACAGGGAAATGTGTAACACAATTTTTGGCTGAAGTCTATACAAATTAAACGAGTACAATGTGTTCCCATAAGAAGTTGCATTTCCAAGAGCCTGCCATTTTATAACAGTTATCGTGACTCGTCCATAGATGGCAAGTAAAAATTAGGCCATTAATAAGAATGGCATGATATATGATATGGCTTACCCTGAGAACCCTGGGTCCAGAGGAAAAAAACATTTTAGCAGGCGGGTTATTATGTATTTCGATTCGAATCGAAAAGGTTTTCCAAAGGAATTTTCGATTCGAAAGTAAAATCGTATTATGTGGTACGTTCGCAAGGCCTGCATAGTTGTTTGTTTTGTTTTTTTTAAACAGCACAAACTCTACGAAGCTCCTACAGCTTGTGTGTAGAAACACCCAGGATCGAGGCGATAATCGAACCTGCACCGCCATATTTGTAATACTAATGCTCATAAACTAGAGTACGGAGGCACACTTTAACCCTACTCAAGTCAGATAAACTTTGTAACGAATCCAACCAAAATGTGCTGCAGAGGCACATATAAACCCATTGCATATTATATTTGGGAATTTATATCTCTTATTTGCATTTTTTTTCTTACAAAGCAGTACTTGTTTCATATTGTAGAATAAAATCCGCATCCTCCGAAAATTTACTGTCGTAATCTTAATCTTGGTTTATAGTTTCTTCAAACTCAATCTCTTCAATAATTGTCTCGATTTCTACATATAAATATATTTTAGACATTGTGCGAAAAGTGTCGTCTTTACAACTTTCTCTTTGAAAATTAGCCAACAATTGTATAAACTGTGTAAGTTTACATTGAATGATAAAAATTGAATGGTAATTCCCCGCAATTTAATTTGTTGGTTCATGATGTTGTCGTATGTACCTGATAGGCACATTATGACAGGATTAAGTATATTTGTGGTTTTACATAAATAAATAAATAAATAGAAATTAAAGAAGAGCTCGTTTTTTTTTTAAAGAAATAAAATAATTCAAAGTACGAATTCAAGAAGCACAAAGAACCATGACTTCAATTTAAAGAAGTTAGAACACTTCAAAGTGAAAGATGTGTCTGAAAGGCACATGTTAATTGGATTAGAAATTAAGGGAAATTTTGTGTAATGGGATTTTTTATGTGTGAAAACTTGGCAGTACTTTGCACTGTTTTACACAACTGTCAAATCTGTTCAAAAAAATTTCAAGTGCAAATAAAAATACACAAATAATTGAGGAATAATATTTACATTTGTAAGTACATACACACATAGTCTATTCAAAAGAAAAGTAGAATTTTGAATTTTTTTGAAAAGTATTTTTTTTATTCATCAATATCCATTTCATCCCCTTCAAAGTAATCCTCCTCAGCTATAATGCACTTATGACAGGGCTTCCTCCAAACATCGAAGCACTTCTGAAATGGGCTTTTCGGTATGGCCATCAGCTCGTTCTTCGATTTTGACTTTATCTCATCAATTGTAGCAAAATGCTTTCCTTTCATTTTCCTGCGTTCAACGGGCTTGCCATTGGCCAGCATGCTAATGTATTTTGAAACAAATAAAAAATTAAAAAAATAAAACAAAACAAAAATTTTACAATATGAAAATATTCCCAAAATTTATAAAATTCTCGTGTCGCGGTGTTTGTAGTTAAACTCCTCCGAAACGGCTTGACCCGATTCGCATGAAATTTTGTGTGCATATTGGGTAGGTCTGAGAATCGAGCAACATCTATTTTTCATTCCCCTAAAATTAACCACGCCCATTTTACTCCCACTTTTTCTTTACCTACTTTTTTTTTTTTTTTTGCAATTTGGGTATCAAATGAAAGGGTATGATGAGGAGATTTTGAAAAGTTTATCAACAACCTAAATCTAATATGGCGACGGACCCTAAAGGGATGAGAACGAAGCCGGTCTCCTGTCTTACTCACTATACAGTTGGTAGTAAAAATATTAATAATAATTTTTTTTGTAATTTAAGATATATTTGTTACTTTGATAAAGATTAATTTATTAACCTAAATAAAGCATACTTTCATTCTCTACAACGCCTTCGATTATCAGTAAATCTCCGCACACTTAGATAGATAGTAGATAGTTATTTTTATTGAACTGAAAAAATGTTTCCTAGAAATAATATACATACAATAATATACAAAACAATGTTTACCGCTGCGTCAGCTAAAAACAGCAAAACTTATTTTTCTTCTCATTAGTAAACAGATTCCGTGCGAACCCTGGACGGTGATCTAGTTAAATTTTATAAAAAAAACTTTAGGAGAATAACAATAATACTTTTTTTGGAATATTGCCAAAATAATTTAATATTATATATATATTTTTTTTATACCAAAAAAAAAATATGTAAAAAAAGTTTTCGCAATCAATATGAGATTCGAAAAAAATGTAACATAATAGTTGCATTTTCGGAAGGGATTTTTTTTTTGCTTTCTATAAGGGGGTAAAACAATTTCCATAACATACGAACATTTGGAAATAAATTTCCGAAAATCGTACTACCTGATGCCATTTTTACAAATTCATAAATTTTCCAATTCGAATCGAAATATATGTATAAAAGCCTTCCAGGCTTTTGGCATACCCTGCTGTTTCCAATTAAAAAAAACAACCGCCAATGAATTCGCTTAAAAACATATTAAAATGAAACCTCTTATTGAAATACTCTTTATAATAGAAAAATCCAATTCTGTTACGTTTATTTATTAATGCACAGTGTAAAAGAAAATCTTTTATATAGCAAATGAAATGGAGAGAGTCTTTGCTGACTCTACTAACACTTGTTTTGAAATTGGCATGTTAAGGTCTGCTGGTGTGAAAGAAAAATCGTGCTGCTGCAAACGAAAACAGTGCCTAAAAGTATGAAAATTTCATTCATATATGGTTGTCTAAAACACAAGAAAATCAAAAGAAATCATATAAAAAATTGATGGAAATTTTTGTAACATATGAAACCATTAAAAGTAATGGAGGAAAAATGAGATAAAACCTTAAAACGTACTTGTTACTTGTTACTTATTTTAGCTTTTTGTTGTTTTTATTAATATTATTAAATGGTTTATATGTGTGTGTGTGGGTGTAGCTTTATTTTCATAAATTTTCTTTAAAAAGCATTTACGAAAGCACACACACAAACACACGCCATAGCCAGCCTGACACCATACGAGTGTTTTATTCCTTTTAATATTTAGAACATCAAAAACACAACACAACAAATAAATTTAACTGAAGAGCAGCGCCTTTCTTTCACTTGACGTCTTTCCTTTTTTATTTTTTAAAACACAATTTTCCAAAAAAAAAGAGAGCAACAAAATTCTTCGTTAAAAAGAAATTTTTGTGAAAGAAATTCATTCATATGTGCCAGAGGTTTTTGACGGAAGAAGGAAGGAGAAAATTTGCTTCGAAAAAAAGGTAATAAAGCAAATAATTGAACTGTCAGTTTTTGCTGCTGGAAATGGAAAATTTGTAATATTAACAATTTCCTCAATCCGTAATTTTTGTTCTGCTGCTTCCGCTGTATGGTTTTCATGCTCCCCTTATATTCATAATTTTCTTTTAAATATTAATAAAAGAGGGGAGATAAAGGCAAGTTTAAAGTTACTTTCGAAAAATTTTCTTCAAACATATTTAAGGCGTTTTACTTTCTACCACAAAAGTTACACCAGTAAAAAAAAAACCCAGCAAGAAATTATTTAAATTTAGCAGCACTAACAGCTGTCGGAAGAAATACATTGCATATTTGTGTTTTTAAAGAACACACAGTCTGCTAAGCTCTTAATAAAAAAGCTTGTTAGTGGGAACAGCCAGGGATCTAGGTGGGAAGCGAACCCGCAACCTACACATTAATAGACTAATGATCACCGAGGCACCCAGAACAAAACCATCAGTCAAAATTATTATGTACTAAAGTGTGGCACAAACACAACAAAAATGTCTTACAAGCATTTCATGAAATTACAATTAGTGTGTATGTATTACTTGCTCATTGCCAAACACATAATTCCGAAAATATTTCTTTTGTTCCACGATCAAAACATTGAAGAAGAGAACACAAGTACAACAAAACAACGTTAAAATAGAACAAGGCTGACGTAGAAGAGAAATGAAGTAGAACATCAAAACTATTTTGGAACATTCAAAACATGTTTGAATAAATCGTAGACAAACTTGCAAAGAAACTTTTGCATTTTTTATGAACATAAAAAATCGAATGTATGTATGCAAAAATAAAATTTTTTTAATTCACATTTCACATAAAGATATCACAATTCCTATTAGGTTTGAGGTTCGTTTGTAAGGTTCTTTAAAGAAAAATATTTAAAATTTCGCAAAAAAGTTTAAAAATTTATAATTTCACCTACATTTAATTTCACTTCAATATTTGTATATTTAAGATTATTAGTCGCACTTCTATTTTTATTTTGACCTTTATTAAAATTTTTTAATTATATTTATTTTTGAGCGATGGTCTTTTTTATGAAAAGTTTTTCAATAATAATTTATACCTCAATATTTTGCTACCAAATAGGTAGCATCGTCAGGAAATAATAATTTGTACAAATTATTATTTTTTTGTATTTTATTATTTGTACAAATTATTATTTCCTGACGATGCTACCTATTTGGTAGCGAAATATTGATAAATAAATTATTATTGAAAAACTTTTTATAAAAAAGACCATCGCTCAAAAATAAATATAATTAAAATATATTTAAGATTACTAAAATTATAAAAATCACGAAAATCAGAAAGTTGAAATTATGAAAAAAAATTATATACCTGCAAGGTGTTTTACCTCCTAAATGATATTATTTAATAACAGTCATGTTGACATTTTTACGCTTTTTTGTGTTTGTTCTTGTGTACTCGATGCTTTTGGTGTAATTTACCGTTTTTTTTATTTCATTGTCTGTTTTTGTTTTGATGTTTTGCTTCATTTGAACACACAAGCACAAACAAAACTATAGAGAGAAACTTTTCGAATGGTGCTTGTTATGTTTCAGTGACAGTCATGTTTTGTTATGCTTGTTTTGTTGAGAATGTTTACACTGGAATACACGGCTTGGAAGTAGTGTGCTTTAGAATGCAGAACTTTCAATACATTTTGTATAGCTCTTTATTATGTACCAATCCCAAGAAATTAAAATTTTTTTTTTTTTTTCATTTCCTTTCAAAAATATTTTCTTTTTCTTCTTCTTTTAAAAAACATTTTTGTTAATACAAATCATTATTTCCTGACGATGCTACCTATTAGGTAGCGAAATATTGGAAATAATTAATTGGAATAAACGTTTCATAAAAAATATTTTTTTTTAAATTCACAACCAAAAAAAAGTTTTTGACAATGAAAATTCAAACATATTCTACAATTTCAAAATAAAAATAATAACGGCCAGCCATATTCATAAAAATATATTCGGGATTTGAAATAGGTATACAGATTCGATTTTGTATAGAAATTTGTTCTTGAACCAAAACCAAAATACCTCTTTACGAATATGTTACAACATAATAAAATATTTAAAAAAAACAATAATTACAATAATAATAATAATAATACAAAATAATAATAAAAATCTTTTTTCTATATCTTTTTAAATAATTAACTAAGTGTTTATAATTCTAACAATTTTTGTTCCTTCTCTAAATGTAATTCTATAAGTATAAGTATAAAAGACTACAAACAAATAAATTATAATATATTCAATCTCTTATTAACTAAATGCATATAATTGTGAGGAATATTTGCTGTATCTGCCTTAAAATTAATTATCCTGGTTGACGTTTCATCCGTACGCCTTCAATATTGTCATCCGTTTGCACCACCGTCCATCATCTGCCGACACCAGGAAGTTTCCTTACTGCCCCTTGGTGTCGAAAATTTGCTACCAGACGGTTTATTGTTGTTGTTGTTGTTGGTTCAACCCACACATTAAAATAACGACGATATGACGATATCGATGTTAAAACAAAAGTTCAACGATTTTGGCACGTTCTTCAATTGTGTTCTGTGTTCCATTTTAAATTCCCCAAGTCTTCTTTACAAAATACTGAAAAAAAAAAAAAAAAATTATAATTATATTATTAATTGACCTTTTTTATTATATTTTTTGATATATATTTATTAAGCCTGAGGTCTTTTTTTATTTTATTTTGTTTTTTATTATTCGATATTTCGTTAACAGCTTGTTAACATCATCAGGAATAATAGGAAATTAATAAATATATATAAAAAAAAAAATTATATTAATAACACTAATTATTTTAAGCCTAAGGTAAATAAAAAAATAAAAAGGTAAAAAAAAAAGTAAATAAAAAAAAATTATAATAAAAAAGTTAAGGAATTCAAACACCTTCACTCACTTTGGGTCAAAAAGATTAAATATTTAATTTTTATAAAAATTACTTTAAGCTTGGTTATCTTAATACAATTTACGGCCCTTTTCACAATTTATGATTAAAACTTAACGTGAGTTTTAACAGCAAGTTCTGTATGCCAAAGTTGCCGTTAAAGTCCACGTTACCTTTTAATCAGACATTGTGAAAATGGCTGTTAAAGATTATTTAATACATTTTTATTTATTATCTTAATTTAATAAAAATGTAAAGAAATCCGTAACTAAAATATCCAACTAATTATCCTTTCAATTGACACAGATGCAGGATATTGATTTTAATGGAATTGTTTGGAGTGAAAAGCTTCTCCGTGTTTTAAATATTCACACAAATTCAATCAGTATTCAGCGCAATTTCTGCAATGCATTTCTGCCTGCTCTTTCACAGAGATTTTATTGAAAATTAATATCACAAAATCTGTTTGTTGACTTTTTCTTAGTGCATTTGCCAAAGTTTTCCATTTTCAACTAATTTAAGTTGAGTTCTTGGCTCCCTAATCAATTGATGTGTTGACATTTGATGTTGAAAGAAGATTCACTGGAGTATGGATAGGCAGGCAGGCAGGCAGGCAGGCAGGCAGGCAGGCAGGCAGGCAGGCAGGCAGGCAGGCAGGCAGGCAGGCTGGCAAACAATCAGCGTTCGTGATATTGGTTCATGGAAGGATTCCTGTCGATGCCAACACTGATAATGGCGATGATTTTAATGATGATGATGATGATGATGATGACGATTATTATAAAGCTGCCGGCTGATGATGATGGTGATGGTGATGGAGAGAGATACTGCAGCTCATGTTTTAAGTACTTTCGAAATTGATGGATGGTTATTAAAATAAAAGCATGTATTTTCTCATGCGTACATGTTTCCTTAAAGAATACCAATGCAAACGTGTTGGTACTTATGGCTGTAAGTGTATTTGCTTGTTGGTTTGTCTTTAGCCCCCGTGTGTGTGTAGCTGACATACTTTAAAATTTTTATAATACGTGTCCTTGCTTTTTTCCTTCTCTTTTTTTTTTTTTCTTCATCAAACATTAAGATAAGTATATGTGGGGTGTGTGTGTGTATTGGAATGATTTTGTTTTGGAAAAACAACAACTGAATACACACATACGCACACTTTTACAAACCGCACAGAACATCGCATTACAAGCGGAAACGTGACATTGGTAATTGAAAGATTGCGTGTTAACGTCATCTGAATATTAAATATTCAACATTTTTAGAACAAGAAAAAGCATTTCGAATTTTTTTTTTTGGTTTACGAATATATATTTTAAATTTAACAAAACTAAAAAAATGTCAATCATTTTAAATTTTGTACGTTTTTGAGGTGGGTTTTTTCTGTAACAAATTTCCTCAACACGAAGATTGTGCCTTTAAAAATGAATAAGAAAAAAAAATACTGCATTTCGCTGCGCCAGACAAGAGTTACAAAACAAATACTATCAACTGCGGAAGCAAAATTGTACGCTGCTTGACGGTTCAAAATCATAGTTTTTGACAAATTTTAGATTTGCCCAATAAATGACTTGTGAGAAAAATTCACAAGTTTCTAAACAACCGAAAATATTGGATTTTTCAATTCAAGTTAATTGGGGACAGTGCCTGAAAGTGATATCAAATTGATAAGTTTTTGAAATCTATACGCATTTTCGTAAGTCGCGAAACTTCAATTACAAGTGCTCTTTGTGTACATTTTGTACATTGCAAGCGACTTTAATAAGTTGTAAGTAAAATTTAAACAATTAGACCGAATTTTGCTAATCCAATATGGCAACACAGTACACAATCAATCAGCTGCTGGCAAATTGTTTACCATTTTAACATTAAAATGTATTCAAAGTCAACAAGGTTAAGTTATTTTAATTGTTTTTAGCAAAATAAAAAAGAAATATAAATATTTCCCCCTGTTCTATAAACCGTGTAGATTTAAAATGAGTGATATCTCAAAACCGAATAAATGCTAATTTGGTGTTCTAAGAATCACACGATTTCCAACATTCCAACTTGCTTTCGAATAAGATTTTTTAAATGTCAATATTTAATTTTTTTTTTTAAGACAATACAAACTCTACGAAGCTCTTAAGCTTGTCGGTAGAAACACCCAGGGTCTAAGCGGGAATCGAACCCGCACCTCCATTTTGATAAGACTAATGCTTATGCACTAGACTGCGGAGGCACGGAAAACATATGCTACCAAAATGTAGTATTGCCAGATCATTCAATGCCAAATAATTGCACGAAGTGAATTATTTTAAATGTATTTAATTTACTCAAAAAAATTAAAAAAAAACAAATTCTTAAAAACTTTTAATTTTTAATCGTATTGTTTTTTTTTTATTAATTACTCTTTACATTATTAATTATTGGGTTATTCAGAGTGTTACATTGACATATACTTGTTAAAAAAAAATTGGGTAGCTTTGATTTTCGAAGTAAACAACAATTTGGTCGCCATTGATTGATTTGATTTAAAATTTTGTGATATAGAAAAAAATTCAACAAACAAATTTTAAACTATTTTCATAAATATTCACTTAGACATAACTTATTTAATAATAAATTAAAATTTATTCAAAATAATGTTTATTATTATTTAAAAGTGATCTTTTAACGATCTTCTCTAATGAATTTAGAGAAAATGTGCTTTTATTCATCCATTTCCGTCACATTTATACGTATATGTGTGAGTATTTTTTATAAAATAACGCACACAATGACAAATATTGAAGCTGAACATTGATCGTGTAGCATTCGCTTTACATATATTCTATTTCTGAACAAGCGTCGGTGTTGCCAGAGTAGAATTGTGTCTCATATACCCAATTTAAAAGACAAATTAATTTAGTTACGGAAATTGAAAAAAGTATGTTTGGTATGTTTTGCATCTTCAATATTTATTTCTTATGGTCAACTTTTTATGCATAATAAGTTTTCAAATTGTTTATCTGTCAAAAGAATTCCAACTTATTGTTTCAATAAAGAAAATGTTGGCATACAAATATAAATAGATCGATAAAAATATTGAATATAATTTAAATGTAATTTGTTTGCTTATTACATACGAGTATATCTGCAGAAATATGTCTCCAGAACTCTGTTTCACTAGCAAGGGGTAGAGCTTCCCTCATTATTAATTAGTTTTGCTTTAACTTCGTGATTTTCATGGGAAATGTCACGTAACAAGGACTCTTATGCATTTCGTTAAAATTTTATATTTTTTTACAGTCATAAAAACGACAGTTGTAATTAAATAACGGAAATTGAATGTGCGTGGAAAGACTTTTCATGTTATATTTTTCATGCGTTTTGAGAGACCAAATATTTCCGTTTGCCGAATAATTATCTTTTTTTTTTTTATCGAAACTTATTATACACACTGGTCCTAATCGAACACTCTAGCGTACTTAATAATATTACATATACTCGTATAATTATTTTCCAATTATTGTTATATTTTATAATCAACATGGAATAATGAATATGTACTACAGGGTGTCTGGTAGCAGATTTATATTTTTAAACTTAAATAAAAAACGTAGTAATTGACACAAAGTTTTATTAATTGCATTGACCGATAGAATGGAAATGCGGATTTTATTTTTTAAAGAGTATGTCATCCAGATGTCTTCCGTCGAGTTAAACACACTGTTCAAAACGGAGCCTTGTGTTCTGCGCCACACGCTGCAGTAAACTTGGTTCAATTATGGTGATTTCTCGACGAATATTTCCTTTAAAGCCACAAGAGATTGGCGATTGTCATTATAAACCCTCTCTTTGAGGTAGCCCCATAAAAAAAATCCATGGGAGTTAGATCGGGCGACCTCGGCGGCCATGAGATGTCCCCAAAGCGACTGATCAGTTTTTGGGGAAAATTTTCCCGAAGCCTGGCCTCGAGAATTTTCAAAAAAAAAATGTCCAATTATCTCATGCGTGGATAAGGCACACCAAACAGTTAATCTGGGGCAATGCAATGGTTTTTGATGTTTCAATCGAGGGTTGCGGGTTCTTGGAGACCAGTAACAGCAGTTTTGCTTGTTATGGTGAATGTTTAAGTAAAAATGAGCCTCGTCGCTCTAAAAAATGGAATTTACAGTTCGAAAATGCTCAAACATTGTTTCACATAGTTTGTGTAAATCAAAGTCAATTTCTTTCAGTTCTTGAACGATTTGAATGTTAAAAGGATGGAACTTCAGATTCTTTTTTTTAAATTTCATGACTAATCGCCCTTGAAAGTTCCAGAGAGGCAGCTTTTTTTCGGAATGATAACTACTTTCGTACCGAATAATTATCTGAAAATAACTTCAGTTCATATTGCCCATTAAACATATTTTCTTGCAGTTTGTTTACATGTAGAAGATAACAAAAATTTATATGTGCACACGTGCAATGCATTGTGCTGAACTAGGAAATGGGGTTTTGAGAGCGGGGATAGAGGGTGTGGTGTTTATGAACATCCGATTTGAATCCTCTCACGTCAAAAGAAGTCTTGCAGGGAATTTATTCCACACACACATGTTATGCAACCAACAAATGAACTCTCTTTCTGTAAGGCCTAGTGCGATTCATGGATTCGTTATTAAAGCAGACTGCGTCGTAGTAGAAATAAAAAGCGAACTTCGGAAACAAGTACCCTGTTACCATTAGACTGCAACCCAATACAGTAACGCTAGAACAACAAACATACAAAAAATATCAAAAAATTAATCCTTAAATGTCTTTCGATATAAAATTGGAAATATGCATTTGAAGTTTTAATATCCAGTTTTTCTTATAGCCAAAGTTTATGTAGAAAATTTGTTACCATTCATTTCCTCAACGTAATTTGGTCTCTTAAGAGTTTCCCAACTTTTAATGAAAATACGAAACTATAATATCGATTTAAGAGTCTTAGCAATAATTAATCCACTACAGTTATTGCAAACAACATTCATTGACAACATGAGGCACAAATAAATAAAATTCTTTCCTTCCCATTTTAATTACTCACTTTTGTAGCAACTTTCCTAATTGCTTTGCAGAAATATTTGCTGTACCTTTTGTAACGAAAAAGATTAAACAAAGAGAACTGGAAGTCAAGTCAAATAAAACAAACGATGAAAGAAAACCATACGGTTCAATAAGAAACTCTGTAGCAATACCAACCAGCATGTTTGTGTTACGGCAGACCAAGAAAGAAACATAACAAGCTTTTCATGCAGAAACTGAAACTATTTATTTACTATTCTTATTTATTTATTTGTACACCACAATACGACACACCCGTAGCATAACTAACAAACTATAGAAAATAATTGTGGAGGAAAACAAAAACTTTTCACAGCATCCCATACCCTTAAATGAAAATGGAAATGGCCCTTCAATTCATTGTCCAACTTGGGGGGCCATGGGGGACAAAAACGGTTAGAGAAAACTATGGCAACTTTAACTGCTTGTCTAATGACAACTAATTTCCACAGTAATAAGAAACCAAATGAGCTTAGCTGGAGGATGGACTAAGCAGGCCAGGCACAATGTTGCTGCTGGCCGAAAGCAATTTCAAATGGAAATTGTTGAGAGCAAGTTCGTGGCGACATAAAACTTGCCAACTCATTAACATAAGGATTACAAGAACTATTTGAAGAAAATAATAAAAAAACAGCAAATAAAATACAGATGAATAGAAAAAAAAAAGAAGAAAGGCAACATCAAACTTCAAAGCAAAACAACTTTTAAACAAGTTGCTGGAGAAGAAAAAATTGTAGTTAAACAAATGCGAGTACCAGCTCGTATCTGTATGTAATGCAGCCTACAGACGATGCAACAAGTTTACGCAACACGTTTATCATTCATGTTGCATATTGTGACACAAATTTGAATGGAATATCGCTGGAGAAACAGGATTAAAAAAAAATAAAACTTTACAGTTGAAATGAATCAGTAAAAACACTAAACAACGCAATGCAACCAGAAAATATCAATATATTTTGATATACTTCGATATTACGTTAACCATCGGTTAACGTCTTCAGGAAAAAGAAAAAAAATTTCCTGAAGACGTTAACCGATGGTTAACGAAATATCGAAGTATATAAAAAATAAACATAAAGACGAACCTTTAAGCTGGAAATTTAATATATAGATTGTTATTGAAATAAAAAAGGTTAAAAAATAAGTAATAAAAAAATTTTCTTATAAAATATTAAGTTGAAAATTGTTACTCATTTTTTTTTACCGATACCACTAGTGTTGGACGATTTGACGTTTTTGCACTTATCTTAATATGGTTGTACTCTTTGCAGCTGATTAATTTTCCCATGTGTCATAAGGGCGTCATCAAATCATAACGCTCAGAATCCATCACTTTATTTTATTTTTAATTAAAAACTGTTACACTTCCCCTTTTTTTAAACAATGTTCTTTGAAATATTTTGACATTTCATTACTATCAATTTATGCCATATTTTCTTTTGCCATGCCAGTCTTGGCACTTTTGCAAAAAAAAAATTGCGAAATGATTTATGTGTGTGAAGATAAATTTAAATTTAGAACACAAGACACAAACCATTTATTTTAGCGGAGCTCTTTTGCTACTTAACAGAGCACTGTTAAGCACTTAACAGCGGTACTACATTCGATGAAAGTGTGATAATAAAGGTTTATTCCGGAAATGTGGTGACATCCAAATGTATCCCACTACATGTAAATGGTACTTCAGAGACACCTCTAAGGAGCAGAAAAGGTCGTATTACCCAAATAATTTTGGGAGTTTAGAAAAGTGAGCTTGAATAAAGTGATTTTTTTGAACTGAATTTCTTCAGAAGATTAGTGGCCCACTATATACAAATGGTGCATCAGTGGGTCCTGTAACGAGCAGAAAAGGTCGTATTACACAAAGAATAATAAATAATAAAATGGGTCGCGGATGTCACCACATATCCGGAATAAACAATTATTATCACACTTTCATCGAATGTAGTACCGCTGTTAAGTGCTTAACAGTGATCTGTTAAGTAGCAAAAGAGCTCCGCTAAAATAAATGGTTTGTGTCTTGGGTTTTAAATTTATCTTCACACACATAAAGGATTTGCAAAAGTAATAGAGAGTACCAAATTGGCATATCAACGCTTTAAAGCTGTTGCATTGCATTAGGGAGTAACACCCCGAGAAAAACATGACAACCGACTATGCAACCAGCAGCACAACTTGCCGGGGTGCATAAACATGTTGCGTCGTCTGTAGCCACCATAAAGAACAATTTGTTATGTTAACTTCCGTTTCCGTTGATGCACTTAATAAGCAAAATGCCTGTACTTAAATACATGCACATAAATACAATACACACGCACCTACAACAAACAAATTCACTTACAGCAGCACAGCACATCACAGTACAGCACAGCAGAGGCATTGAAGGGAAATAATGCGAGTGCCAAAGAAATAACAAATTTCCAACTGCTGTTGAACATTAGAAGTTTGAACAACAGTTTAAGACAGTTTTCTACTGGCATTATTATATTCTCCAATACAACCAGTAGAACAACCAACACCAACAAAAACAACATGTTACGAATCAAAAACCATTTCAACAAATACAGGAACAACAACAATTAGGCTTAAATTAAACAGCAACAACAACAAAAACAGCAAAAAAACCAAAAAAAGAAATGACAAATAAAAAATAAACTTAATAAAAAAGAATATGAGAAATAAAAGTAGAACAACAGGAAAACAAGAAAAGAAACTTCTAAATGAAAATGTCAACAAGAATTAAGCAGGGAAAACTTTTATGCTGAAACTTTTATGAAACATACGTTTCTTGTGTGTCTGTTTGTGTGTGTGTGGGTTTTTTTTCTTTAACTCGGGCCAATTTTGTGTGATGTAACCAATAAACTTTTCCCCACTACACAAAACCCACCCCCCCACCCACCAACAAAAAAAACCAAAAAAAAAAGAAAAGAAAACCAAACAGGATTAAGTACAAAATACAATTGGCTCTTGAATTACAAAACATTTAAATACAACATGAACACATTTATATTCACAAGCCAGATTAGTACTTCGAAGCTTTTCACACACAAAGCACTTTACAACTTTACGACAGTTACAGCTGCAGCTGCTATACTCTGGCTGTCAGTTATGCAGTCTGGTTTTGGCAAATCAACTAGGTGACGAAATTGTTTTAGCATACTCGCCTCACCAAAGGGACTATGGGCAGTGTACTGGATAACTTCAAGTCCACACGTTCCTTAAGCCATCCATAAACAAGCGAACGCTGACGACTGGTATGAAGCGTGAGATTGCCAAAGAACATTGTCGCTGCGCGTGAGAATGTTTAGAGTGTGCCAAAAGATTATCGTGGGCACCTGCCCATATTGGCTCTATTCCATGGCATTCTTAGGCCGCCAAGACCATTTTTCATCAGGAATTGATCAGTTTCATTCCGGTGACCTGAGTATCCGAAGCTCATGAGTATTACGTACGCCAATCTTCCACAGTGATAAGCTAGCGTCACCGAATATGGTTCACTTGAAGAATTTCCGAATGGTTATAAACGAGCGTGAGGAGTGGAGCACCACCTCTATCAATTTTAAGCAGGAATCTCAAGTACGGTATACTGAATGCTGCGGAATGGTAGAATAGAGGCGAGAAGAAATGGACCAGGATTGTAGTTTTCCAGGCAGAAGCTCTTGCCATCGGCAGATGTGTAGGCGAGTGTCTCCATAGGAACATGAAGTGGGCCCACATCTGTATACTATGAGATAGTCCAGCGACTTTTAGCATCCTTCAGTCGACCATGATAATTTCAAAAATGGTATGCGGGTGCTTGAACTTTCTCAACGATTTGGAGCACTTTACGATTATGGCGGCTGACCCCGAGGCATTCTGAGGACTTAGGAAAAGCCATAGGAATGAAACTGGGCGGCAAGGAGATTTGCTGCTCACTTGGCATAATTGTCTAGGCCTGGGCCAGGCCACACTCTTCCTGATCCCGAACAGAACAATCTCAGATAAGCTGCTTTCGCTGAATAGAGCATACTTAAGGTTTTGAATAGGGGTACTTCACAGGCCATTGTGGTCTCAAGTACAGGGTGCCTGGTAGCAGATTTATATTTTCCAACTTAAATAAAAAACGTAATAATTGACACATAGTTTTATTAATTGCATTGACCGATAGAATGGAAATGCGGATTTTATATTTTAAAGAGTATGTCATGCAGATCCTTTTTAAAATTTCATGAATAATGGCTCTTGGAAGTCCCAGTGAGGCTGCTCTTTTCCGTATTGAAAGTCGCGGATTTTCACGTAAACTGCTTTCAACCAATTCAATGTTTTCGGATCGACTGGGCCCTGGCCGTGAGGCATTCATAGCCGAATCAGTTGCGCGGAATCTCTGCATCCACGAACGAATTAAATTTACACTCGGTCCATCACTTATTCGCCGAATACCGAATATTGAACATAATTGTCGACGAGCAATTACTTAAGAATTGTTACTCTTAAAAAATGTCTGCACAGCGAACGCGCGATGCTCACTCGACCACTGCGACATCATGGCTGACATATACGACAATCGATAATTCCAACGGCGCCACCCTCGCTCCCTCCGCACCGTTTATTACCTTTTGAAATAATCGCATTTAAAAATATAAATTTGCCACCAAACACCCTGTACTTCAATTATATCGGAAAATGATACCCTATACGAACAATAATTGAATGCCTCATCATTTATAATGGTGCCTTTTATCTGTATTGTATTGTATTGGCGTTGCTGTTCACAAAGCGAGTGTTGGCAATTTATGCACCATTTAAAAATATAAAAAAGCAGCTCATTTAATCGCCAGTTAAACGTACACGAACAAAGAGTTATAAAAGCAACAAAAAAAAAAAAAATTAACAACAGGAATAATAATAATCATAACAAATGTTACATACGTGCTTAGAATTGTAAAAGAAAAAAAAAATAAAAAAAATATTGAAACTCAACCACAAACAAAAAAACGTTAAAAAAGCGAAGAAGAAAAGAAATGAAGCCACTGTTAATTTGTTGTTCACAAATGAAATAAAATGAAATAAAATAAAATCTAAATTCTACCATTCTCAGGAGCTGAATTATTACAATAAATTACAACAATTTATGCAAAATAGACAACAAAAAATTCACACACACACACACATACGCTCCACAATAAAAATATTAAAATGTATTCTGCTCAACCAGGCAGCACACAAAACAAAAAACAACAACGAAATAAAGGCCCGCAACATGTGCGTATGTTGAGTTGAAAAACCAAAAGACAATAGAACAGTGTGGTGGGCCGAGGACCCCTCCACCCTTCCCCCCTAAAACAAGTCGTCAAACGCCTTTTTTAGGTCCTTAATCTTATTCTCATTCTGGCTCGTTGTTGGCGTTTCCTTTTTTATTTATTTTTATTTTGTAAAATGGAAAGTGCCCGGGCAACCGCCTACTTTTTTTCTTTTTTTTTGACATTTTGCTTTTTCTTCGTGTTTTGTTTCACTTCAATTGAAAAAATTTACATATCTTTTTCAACATTTTCCCATTGTCTGTGTTCTCCCTGCCTGACTGCCTGACTGCCTGACTGCCTGCCTGCCTGCATTTTATTATTTTCCCAACTTGTCTTTTGTTGTTGCAAGCTGATTCTTATTTTGCTTTAATAGCTTTGGGAATTGCTTGGCGTATAGTTTTTACTCGCATGTGTACAACGAATATATTTTATTCAGCTGGTGGTTTTACTTCCAATTTTGTTTCACAGACGTATGAGCATTTGTTTTTGTGTTTTGTGTCTTTGTTGTTGTTGTTGTTGCTGTTCGCCTTTATAGTGTTTGCGCCACATTGAGCTCTGATAGTGTAACATCATCAACGTTGGCATCAGCTTTATTTATTTTGTTGTTACGGCAGCATAAATCAAATGGAATGAAATCGAAACTGCTATTGACACTTGTTAAGCAATACAAAGAGGACGGGAGGGGTGGTGGGCGGACGACTACTTCTTTTACAGGCATTTAATCAAACCCATTAAGAAAATGTTGAATTCAGTTGCCGTAAGAATTAAACGCATTGAAGACAGAGCAGGCGGTGGCTGAAGTAGTTAGTACGTTGACTATATAAAACCAAAAGTCCTGGTTTCGAGACTGACTAAAACCTGGTATTATTATCAAACTAATGGTGTTTTCTTTTCCCACAAGAGTGCATTGCATTTCCTACCGGTTTATGCCTCCGTAGTCTAGTGCATGAGCATTAGTCTTATCAATATGGTCAATATGGAGGTGCTGGTTTTATTCCCGCTTAGGCTCTGGGTGTTTCTACAGACAAGCAGTAAGAGCTTCGTAGAGTTTGTACTGTTAAAAAAAAAACATTTGCAATTTTATTGTTGCGCTAAACAGCAAATTTGCAGCATATTTAACGAGAACACCTGCGGCCGTCCAATCTTACCAGAAAGCGTTTTCTTACACAAAAATTGAGTAAATGAGAGACGTTTTGAGAGAGTGATGTTTTTGTTGTTCTGGCGCGAAACAGCCCGTACTTTTTCTGCGGTCTAGTTTGAACAAGAAGAACAAGCTGGTTTATAAGTAAACAATACAGAAGGCGGAGATAACCACCGGCGATAATATTAGGATTAGCACAACCAGGCTGCAATTCGACAACATCATCGTCGAAGCTGGTCGCAGGGTGCAGGCAAACCCTGACGGGGCTGAACGGGAACGGCCAAGTGACTTTATGTTGGCCACCAGGTCACTGTGATATTGAGGGAATCGAAATAGCCGACAGGTTTGCTCGAGGGAAGACGGCTGTATCCCACCCACGATATACAGATGTTTCTGATACCACCAATACGTAAGATCAGGCGGAGATTATGGCTGGAGGTTTTGAGGAGGGCGGAAAGCAGGTGGAGCAGATTGGTGGAGTGCTCCATCTCGCGTAAGACTTGGCCCAACTATAACAGCCAGAGGACCGACAAACCTGTGAAGATGTCAAGGAAAAATAATTCCCGTTTTGTACCAGGCCACTGGCCATTGTACAGGCACACGGGACACCATGGGATAAGTGGAAATACACTATGCAGAAGACGCGGTGAGAACGATAGTGGGGAATCGGTTTGCCATCTATTGCGCGAGTGCCCAGGCCTGTGCAGGGGCAGGCAGAGGACACTGGGAGCGTCGGTCTTTGCGGCATGGGGCATATGATACCCAACAGGCTGGTGTGGTTCTTGGATGCGCCCAACTGGTTGTAGATGCTGAGTACTACAGTCCACCTTAGTTACTACCTTCATCTGGGGTTACGCGAGTTTTTGTGGTATCAAAACGGCGCTTCGTGCATATTGAACCACCTGAACCAAACAACTAATTTACAGCACTCTCCTTCGTCGGTATTTGACCAATAAAACGTCGGCGAAGTAAAATAATAAATAAAATGGCTCCATTAACTTAAAAACAAGTAATGCGTCAAAAAAACATCAGAGACGCCGCAATATTGCTTTACAATTAACACGCAACTGCAGAGTTGTGGAAGAATTAGGCTCTATCTTCCTACCACTTTCACCACCTGTCTATTCTCTAACCTATCACTCTCTCTAGTTCCAGTGCAATGCATTGCATATGTAGGCGATTGCCCCGGAGCACTGGTTCAAGATAAAAAAAGAGAGGGTGGCGATGCCACGATGGATGGTAGTCTGCACGTGCACTACGAATCCAAAAACAGACCTGGGTTCAACCCCAGTTTCAGACTTAAATTTTAAAATAAAAATAAACATCTCGCACTTTTCTGATGTGCATTAGTGTGTCATTGTCTGTCATTTGTTGTCGGAAGGTTTCAGTGGCGAAGGAATAGTCACTGGTTACTGAACAATACCGGCTTCAGCTGATAGCAATCCACAATCGCATCAGAACGCCCTCCTTCGTCGGTATTGTGTAGCACCGCCGAAGTAAAACAATAATAAAAATGTAAAAAAAATATAATATAAAATATATAAAAGTAAAAAAATAATAAAAATGGCTACTGAACCGAAGCTTCAGCACTGCTACTAGTATAAACAAAGAACGTACGAAAGCAGAGCTGCAAGTTTAAATAATTAAGCTTCACCTCCTGTCATATCTCCTACTATCCCTGTCCTATAGTTCCAGCGCAATGCTTCACATATGTAGGAGTCATCTCCGGAGTGCTGGTTGCAGATAAAAAAAAAAAAAAATTCCAAACTTTTATTCATTCGGAGTTGGCGAAAGAGGACTTCTTAATGCAGACCTTCAAAAATTCTCTACCAGGATCGTAATTGTATTTTAGTTTATTGTCATTTGACTGCAAAGTAAACCATGTATTCTGATATTTATTTTTCATCTGCTGCCGTTTAAATACTTCACTATACAAATAGACCGACTGGCTCACACGAGTCTTTATTCGACATATTGCAGTCATGGAGGAATTATTGCAAACCAATTGAACCAAATGCAGCACTTCTTTACTTTGCCGATGCTCTTTTTGCTACTCAACTAATGTTTTTTGTTGTTGTTCAAAATTACTCTTTTTTTTTTTTTTGTCTTTTCTCTTCTTGTTTTACTCGGATTTGTAGAGTTTTATTTCATTGGCTTTTTTTTCAATTCACTGTAGAAAATATAGAAACTACGAATTGATGTCTGCATGTTGTAACATGAATTTGGCTGCTAACGCAGTGTTATTTACACACATATGTATGTATGTATGTATGTATGTGAGTGCGTGTGTATATACATACATACATACATGCATGCAGCCATATAGTGATATACGAGAACAGTGTAGTTGTGAATTGTTATTGAGTCCTTCGAGATTCTTAAATATCCATTGGGGATTCATGGTAACGTAGTGATGTTAAGCAAATTACTGCGTTACAATGTTGTGGCGCTCCATATTTGTTTATGGACAGTGAGAAAGAGAGAGAGAGAGAGAGAGAGAGAGAGAGAGAGAAGGGAGATGAGAAATGACACACACGTAGTTATTGTAACAGATATACCAACAGCAGCTAAAGCAACAATGCCAGAAACAACAACAACAGCAAATAATGTAATTATTGTAGTTGCGGTAGACCAACCATAAATGTGAAAAATATCTAGAAATCTTTTAGCCAAACCAAACCAGTCAACTGCTCCATGATGAATACGACTGTAAGCACGAGTGTGCAATGTGTGTGTGTGTGTCGGTGTGTGTGTGTGGCATTTAGTCATCGTACAATACAATTGTCTTCATTTGCCACAAACATACACAGCAGTGCTGCTGTGTTGCATGAGAACTGGCCGGCTCTGTCTGCACTGAATGTTAGTTAATGATTTTAAATGACTTAATTAAAGATCGATTTTTTAATTAAATGCCAATTAAATAAAACAATGTAATGCTGAATATTATTTAGTTTTTTTCTCTTCTTCTTTTGCTGACTTTGTTGCATAGTTCTTTCCAATGGACTTATTTAAATGCAAGAAAAAAAAAGAAAAGAAATAAAATGTTAAATACTTAAATACGTAGATGTACAAAAAATTGGAAAAAAGTAAATCGGAATTAAATGACAAACACTACATTGGTTTGAATTACGAGATCTTTCAATAGGCACTTCCAAATTTTTTTTTTTTTTTTTTTGTTTTTTATCTGGGACCAGCACTCAGGAGATGACCGCTACACATGCGAAGCATTGTGCTGGAACTATAGGAAAGATATAGTAGGAGAAACGACAGGAGGTGAAGCTTAATTAATTATTTTGCAGCTCTGCTTTCGCACGTTCTTTGTTTATACTGGTAGCAGTGCTGAAGCTTCGGTGCTACACAATACCGACGAAGGAGGGCGTTCTGATGCGATTGTGGATTGGTATCAGCCGAAGCAAATTTATATTTTTAAATACAATTATTTCAAAAAGTAATAAACGCTGCGGAGGCTGGATGGCTCCGTAGGAATTAGCGATTGTGCGGATTTGTCAGCAACGATGTCGCAGTGGTGGAGTGAGCATCGCGCGTTCGATGTGAAGACATTTTTTTTAGAGTAACAATTCTTACGTAATTGCTCGTCGAAAATTATGTTCAAAGTTCGGTATTCGGCGAATAAGTGATGGACCGAATGTAAATTTAAATCGTTCGTGGGTGCAGAGATTCCGCGCAACTGCTTCGGTTATGAATGCCCCACGGCCAGGTCCCAGTCGATCTTCAAGGACTCCCGAAAACATTGAACTGGTTGAAAGCAGTTTAAGTGAAAATCCGCGACATTCAATGCGGAAAAGAGCAGCCTCATTGGGACTCCGTTTTGAACAGTTTGTTCAACTCTATGGAAGACATCTGGATGACATACTCTTTAAAAAATAAAATCCGCGTTTTCATTCTATCGTTCAATGCTCTTAATAAAACTTTATGTCAATGATTACGTTTTTTATTTAAGTTTGAAAATATAAATCTGCTACCAGATACCCTGTAGTAGTCATATTGCAGGAGCTACATAAAACAGAGTTGATATCAAAAACACAAAATCTTGACCGCATGCTACACTCATCAGTATTCAGCTTCAATATTTGTCTTTTTGTTATGTGAAGCCTCCGACACACTACGTCAATATTTCTCAACAATATTCATTCTTTTTTGTTAACCACAAATCACTAGTCTAGCATTAGAACGTAAATAAAATATTTAAAATAATAAATGTACGGCTCTTATAAGCGGACACCTCTTATAACCGGACAAAAATACTGCGACGGTGAGTGTTCGCTAAGAAAACTAATGATATTATAAATTAAATTATATAAAATTTAAATTTAATTTTAACTGAATTTATTTTGGGAATATCTCTTTATATATATGATTCTAATTGTGCTTTTTTCCCTTAAAAATTATATGTGAAATTTATTATTAAATACTTTATGATATTCTCATAAAGTATTTTTTTAGAAAAGCAACTCAATAACTGAGGAGGAAAGCATATCCATATAGTACTATTTCGCTAATGCTTACTTAGCTCATCAGTGGATTTTTCCTAATTTTTGAATACAAACCCAAGATTTATATGTTTAAAATTCAACTAATCAATCGAGAATTGAAGTTGAATATCAAACACAAAAACCAAAAAATTTATAAACAAAAACATAACAATCCATGAGTTTACTTTTATAACACACACACATTTCTATTTTTAGATTTTTCTTCTCATCTATTTTTTATCTATTATTATGACAGCCATTTAAGGCAATAATAGAAATACTAGCGCACCCAAATTTAATGCAGACACAAGGTTTGAGGAAAACTTCTTCTTTCTGATGTTCTCGTTAAATTATTTCCAGTCGTAACGGCCATTTTCACAATGTCTGATTAAAACTTAATTGGAACTTTAACAGTCGGTTAACTAAAAATCTATTTCACAATGTATGATTAACTTTTAACTGACACAATTTAAAAAAAAAGTGTCTGTTAAAATTAACCGAACAAAATGTGACGATTAGTAATATAATCGACACTTATGCATAGCTAATTTTAATTGATATATAAAGGGTGGTTAAATTTCAAGGGCCGATGTTGATTTTGAATAAAACACAAACTATTTAGGAAATTATTGTAATTTTATTTTATTATGATATATTGGTATTACTCAATTATGTATGGAACAAAATATCGGCCAAATGGGCGCCGCGACCACGGCGGCACACCTCCATCCGATGGTCCAAATTTTCGATGACCCTGAGGCATAATGGAGGTTATATGCCGTTAATGTGCCGAATTATCTCATCCTTTAGCTCTTGAATTGTTGCTGGCTTATCGACGTACACCTTTTCTTTCAAATAACCCCAAAGAAAAAAGTCCAACGGTGTCAAATCACATGATCTTGGCGGCCAATTGACATCGCCATTACGTGAGATAACACGGCCATTGAATTTGTTGCGCAAAAGAGCCATTGTTTCGTTAGCTGTGTGGCAAGTGGCACCGTCCTGCTGAAACCACATATCGTCCACATCCATATCTTCCAATTCGGGCCATAAAAAGTTCGTTATCATCTCACGATAGCGAACACCATTCACAGTAACTGCCTGACCGGCCTCATTTTGGAAAAAATACGGCCCGATGATGCCGCCAGCCCATAAACCGCACCAAACAGTCACTCTTTGTGGGTGCATTGGTTTTTCGACAATCACTCTTGGATTCTCATTCGCCCAAATGTGGCAATTCTGTTTATTGACGAATCCACTGAGGTGAAAATGTGCCTCATCACTGAAGATGATTTTCTTCAAAAATTGATCATCCACTGTTGCCGTGGTCGCGGCGCCCATTTGGCCGATATTTTGTTCCATACATAATTGAGTAATACCAATATATCATAATAAAATAAAATTACAATAATTTCCTAAATAGTTTGTGTTTTATTCAAAATCAACATCGGCCCTTGAAATTTAACCACCCTTTAGAAGAAAAAATGTACACATGTAAAAAATGGGAAAGCAACACTTATGTTTTTTCAATGTTTATAATTTTAAAACTTTGAAACAAAAAAAAAGAAATCTTGCTGTGATATTAGAGGCTCTACAAAAAATTTTTTAACATGTGTATATCTTAATATTTTTATAATATTGGTATTATTTTACCTGCCTCACTTGTTTTTTTGAATGTTCCCAAATGGAACAAATTGTTGTTGCTTATGAATATTCCGCCATTTCCTTTCAGTATACTTCAATGTTTTTTTTCCACAAACATTAAGATTTTTTTCTAATTTCTGTCATTATAGTATTTTTCGTAAACAAACACAAACAATATTGCCATACTTTTTAGCGAATTCTTTTGTTAAGTAACTGAAGGATGGTGAAACTGAAGTCATTAATCGTCGATTAAATAGTGCCTGTTAAAGGGTGCTTTAGACGATAAGATTTGTCGTACGTAAAATGAGAGAGAAAAGAAAATGAAATTGCATCCGTATTGCAAAAAAAGAGAGTAAAAAGCGAATGGTTGTTTTCTGGCTTTTACACCATTGGTATGGATAAAATCAAGTAAGATGAAAACATTCTCATTCTCATTTAATTTAACTACAGCTGTTTGCTTGTTTTCCCCAGGGATGGAATTCTTGTGCAATTGAATTTTTTTTTTAATAACGCTGAAAAATATTTTTATAACTTTCGAATATGTTATTTTCGTGGTCAAAATTTTTAGTGTACTTTTAGAAAATATACGTATATTTTTATAAAATTGTGCTGTCGTGGTCTAAAATGTACATTTTGATTTTATAATTGGTATAAATTTATGAAACCAGTTTTCCCTCCCTGGCTTTCTCACATTTGTTTACATAAAAATGCACCCCTGATCTAATGGTGTGTGTTGGTTTTTGAAAAATTTTAAAAAATCAAGAGAGCCATACGACTGTCAAATTTTCATACGTATTTTCTCTCAAAATCGTATAGTTTCATTACATATTACGTTTAGACGATCCGACTTCTTCACAAAAATTTGGAATGTAATGCACCCTTAAGCAAATGTAAAGCACCCTTAAGCAAACCGCCAGTTAGTTAATTTTCTGTTAAAAGTAAAATAATTAGACATTGTGAAAATGGCCGTAAATCTGATGAAATATATATATATTTTTTTTAACCAAAACAATAGTTTTATTAATCTTATCTCTGTATAGTGAATAATTTTATTTCTTATTTTATTAATTGGCCTCATTAATGGGCACAATGCACGAGCTTTAGCCTATCAATCTGGGAGATTGTGGATTCGATTCCCGCCTCAACCCTGGGTATTAAACAAAATGGAAGTGGTTCTTCTATATGCAAAAATGTTGTTTCGTTTTTATTAAAAAAAAAAAATGTATCTGCTGAATTTTATTCTGAACTAATAACTCAAATCTTACATCTAAAAATTATTTATTTAAGTTAGACTTACCGACGGCCATAGACAGCTATACGGTGGAATGCTTCTTTCTGAAATGAGAAAACCAAAAATTTTCTTTTATTAATTATAAATTGTAGAAAAAAAAACATCAATTTGAAATCAGTGTCCCGTTACTGTAACTTGAGAGAACTTTTCGCACGAAGAAAAATAAAACAATTCTAATAATTATCCTCGGCTTTACAGGGGAATTCATGTAAAAATTTACAAACAATATGAAAACTTATGAAACGTTGATACTTCACAAATATTTGACGTTAAAAACGTAACCACTGTTTTCGACAAATAATTAGTTAATTAGTTAAGAAACAAAAAAGTCAAAATGGTGTGAACTTATAATTTATTGAAAGCTTAAAGCTACAGTCAGATATATTTGACCATAAGTGTCTCATTATTACGATATTTTCTTACGAATTATTGAGGTTTTAACGGTTACAAACTATCGAGGTTGTACTGTAAGTGCAATAAGAGCAGAAACAATAAAACAACATTTATTTTCTAAATTTTTTGCTAATACTGCACAAAAAAAAAAATTATAAAAAAATTCTTATTAAAAATTTGGTAATATCAATTAATAATTTAATTCCATTTTTTTTGTTAAGAAATTAATTAAATAATTATTCTTGACTTTTATTATTAAAATTTATTAATTTACTAAATATTCAGTAATAAAAATTAAAAAAAAGAAAATAATGGATTACAGTAGGGTCTCGTACAAGTTAATTTAAATGTCTCGAGCGTAATTAACTTTTTCGAATTATTAACTTTTTTAAAAATTAAATTCCAAAAAAATTTGAATTAAAAAATGCATACATTTATGAAACCCTTTATGGAAAAAATACCTTTGAGGTTTAACACTCAAAAAATAAAACTTCTTAAAATTAACGTACAACTATGGAAATTACCCGCCAAGCATTCGCAGTTCTAAATTAGCCTACAATACGATTATTACCGTACGGTTAACATCACTGCAGCGATAAGTGTTTTCAGAAAGGTAGCAAACACATACACACACTGACGCATACAGTTTATAAACAAATTTTGACACTTCTCTGTAATGTCAACAGGAGGCATCTGCGCTACCATCATCACCTGATTAAAGCTGCCTTGGCCCTACTCTCTCACACTCTCTTGTTCATCTTTCTCTCCTTGTTCTCGCTGTCTATCTATCCTCAAACAGTTATCACAACGGCACTTTGGACGACCCTCTAGTAGGCTGAATAAACTACATATAACAACCTACTGATGTTTAAAATGAAATCCACAAAAGTGGCAAAAAATACTTGGCTGCTAAATAATGAGTGGCAATGACATATTCCCGCTTTAATTGTGGTTCAATGTGTTTCTCTAGCCTATTTTGAAATCAAAATAAATTGTTTTTGAATTAATAGCCCTCTTCTGTCTCGCATAAAGTCAGGTCGGGATTGGAAATCCAGTCCACTTAATAAAATTGTTGAATTTTAGAACCTTGATAGATATCTGTGGCAATTAATAAAATATTATAAGCACGTTTAAATGTTAGTTGAGTAAACTCGTGTAATTAAAACCATAAAGTTTTTCTGTAATCCAAATCAATTTCACCTTTTTTTTTCATTTCCACTAGTTTATTATACAATTTGCAATTTGTATTAATGCAAATTTAATATGTAAGAAGCTCAAGCATTTCCATTTGCATACATGCATATTACCAATTCGCTTGTAATTTAATTTTAAATTATATTTCATGTAACAACTCGTGCAAGTTTTATAATGTCACAGAGTAGCGTTGTCATAAATGCATTTCCACAGATACGAGCACATTAAAATAAAATGCTGCTGTTGCATTCCTAATTCTGATGTTGCTCTAGATCGTGTCAAGAATTTTTACGCATTTCTTAGCAATTTCGTACCTTGTTTTGTATGTATGAATGCAGTCTCACAATAATGAGAAACGTAAAGATAACTTTTCGCTGTGCATGTGTATAGGTAACCTAAGTGGCACATACATACACACATTCATACATGCAGTGCTGTTTGTAATTATGGGGACCAGTTTAATGCACAGAAATTTACAATTTTACTTTTTTATTTGTAAGTAATATCTTTAATTAGAATAATAAATTTACCAATTAAAAGTTTAATCAACTCAATTAAATTTTTAATTAATTTTTGGGTTCAATATTTAAATAAATAAAAAATTTATTTTTTCGCTATGATATACACAAAATGACGCCATATGTTTTTTAATGCAATACAATACAAATAAAAATTAATACCCATCAAGCATTCGAATTAAATTCACATATTTTTTTTTGCTATTAAAAATTTGTTTGAAATTTTCAAAATATTTAATTAAATTTTTAATTATTATTATTAAAAATTTAATTGCAAATAAATTTTATTAAATCAACAATAATAATTTATTTGATACTATTAATTTCTTGACATATGAAAATCTAAAGATTTTTTTAATTGCCATTAAAAAATTTTTAATCAAATTTTAGTTTTATTTTTTTCTGTGTACGAAGTCAAATATTTTTTTCGGTATTAAAAATTTGTTTGAAATTTTCAAAATATTTAGCTAAATTTTTAATTATTATTATTAAATTTTTAATAGAAAATTAGTTAAATTAATTCAACTATAATAATTTATTTGATACTATAATTTTTTTTTACAAGGAAGATCCAATTAATTTTTTAATTGACCTTACAAAAATTTTTAATTAAAATTTTGTTTTATTTTTTTCTATGTACGAATTCAAATATTTTTTTTTTATTAAAAATTTCAAAAAAAATTTTTAAAATATTTAAATAATTAAAAATTTAATTGCAAATAAATTCAATTAAATCAACTATAATAATTTATTTGATACTGTTAATTTCTTTACGGGGGATGATCCAATTAATTTTTTAATTGTCATTACAAAAATTTTTAATTAAAATTTTGTTTTATTTTTTTCTATGTACGAATTCAAATATTTTTTTTTTATTAAAAATATTTTTGAAATTTTTAAAATATTTAATTAAAATTTTAATTATTATTATTAAAAATTTAATTGCAAATAAATTTTATTAAATCAACAATAATAATTTATTTGATACTATTAATTTCTTGACGTATGAAAATCTAAAGAATTTTTTAATTGATATTATAAAATTTTAATTAAAAAAAAGATGCTACACAAAGGAGTAGCGAAATATCGAATCAAAATAAATATTAAATATATTAAAAAGACCTACAGCTTGAATAATTAGTGTTATTAATATAAAAAGAGGTCAAAAAACTAGAAAAACTATTTTAATTAAAGTTTTGTTTTATTTTTTTCTGTGCGCTTTGGCTTTGCTGAATGTGAAAAAAGTAGACAGGAAGAATATTATAAATTTGTAATAATTTTCTTTGTTTCCTTTCTGTTTTTTAAAGAAAAGTTGTGAATGCATTAATATACAGGACTTGTGGTAAATGTTTTAAAATTCAAAGTAAACTTGTCCCAGTTAATTTCAGACTTCACCGGGAAATAAAGTTTTTTTTAGTTTATTTCAAAGCAGATAAGAATGGCACATTTTATTCTTAATCTTGATCCTTTAAAGTGCAGTTCGCCTGTGAAATAGACCACCAATAAATCGGGTACCTTATTGACTCCCTTTCGATAGCCCAGTGATTTCCAGTTCATCCATCAAGTGACACACGCTTAACACTTGAGATCTGCATCAAATCTCTAGACTGTATTTTAAGGTGGGTCTATTTTTTTGGTCAACAAAATCTTCAAAAATGTTAAATTTAGACGTTGAAAAGTGCAATGATTTGGGAAGTTTAGGGGAAATTGAGTCCCTGGTTTTTTCGGTCCCTGTAGACCTTGCAGGCTAAAAATGCCCATTTTTTGGTTTCTTAGCAAAAATAACATGCATACCAAATTTTATAGACTTCAGAGGCAGACAAGAAAACTCATGATTGATTTGGCATGGAATTACCCAAATGTGAACTCTGAAGTCTGTCGGCGGGAGCTAAGTTTTGATTTTAGACCCATACTTTCTTCTGGTAGTTTTCGTGGAATTTTGTGCAGATTGTGCCTGTAACGTTTTTTTTCACCCAAATTAATTGATTAATTCTTGATCAGAAATTAGTACGAAATAAAAAATTTCATTCTCCGTTAGCTCTAGACCGCCTAAAGAATTTTCTTCATTCTTGGTATAAATGTTAAATTTTTTTTTATTACAAAAAGAAAAGATACCAGTGCTTTTTCTATTTTTTTAAATGCTGCTGTCAAACTTAAAGTTATAAGCTTAAAGCTAGTTCCCATGCGAAATTAGAAAAACCCCCAATTCACAACTGTCTATTGATCCCCCTGGCGTTAAACTTTTAATTCATCATTTCCTTGGCATCAGCTTGTGCTACATCAAAACTTTCCGCAGACATTTACACGATTGTATAACCTGGTAGGCTTTAATTAACAGTTTATTTAGAACTGCAGGTTATGCAGGGTGTTGCTATAATTATCGACAGCAGTATACTTTTGAATTTAAAAACGTATTTAAAACTGCCAGCAATTGTAAAGTTTTCCTGCAGTTTATAGTTTCGTCGTTAGTTGTGTTGCCTTGCATTGCATATCTCAGCAAAGCAAAGGGAAAACAGGAAGGAAAACTAAATAAAACGAAATAAATATTGTAAATTCATAACAAGTGAGTGAGTGAAGGAAAAGTTTAACAGTAACTTAAACTTTTGCATTACGACTACAAATTACTAGCAGCATAAAACTTTAGTATTGTGACATGTTGAGCATATCGCAGGATATTACAGGGATATGAGCAAAAAAAAAAACGCGTGAACTTGCCTGCATGTACATGTTTCAAAAACAAATATGTTTAGCGGAAACTCTAATAAAAGAGAAAAAACATTGAAAGAAAAATTGCTAAGTAGTGTATTTTTTTCTTTGGATCACTGCTTTAGCTAAAGTAGAGTCAGTCGGACTAACATTTTATTGCTGAAATACCTATGAATGGGGGGCGCAGTTACTATACACACACACCCATATCAGTTTAATTTTTCCTTGGACGGCGGATTGAACACACAATCTTCTGGTTGTAGAGTCAACCATTAAATTTTAATTACAAATTTTGTAATATCAATTAAAAAATTAATTACATATTCACCTGTAAGGAAGTTAAGATTGTTGACGTAATTGAATTAATTTTCAATTAAATTTTTAATAAAAAAAATTAAAAATTTAATTCAAATTTTTGAAAATTTCAAACAAATTTTTAATAGAAAAAAAAAACATATTTTAATTCAATTCGAATGTTTATTGCATGTTGCTTAATTTCATAGCAATCAGATAAATAATAAATAAAAATAAGTACAGAGCCAAATAATCCATTCAAAATTAATTTGAATTGATTAAACCCTTAATTGCAAAAACATATTATTCAAATTAAAATAAATAAATAAAAAAGTAAAATGTTATCCAGAGAACGCGTCTAATATATTTAGTCAACAGCACCCATTAAATTATTTTGACTTTTTCTAAGGTTGATCTGGTCAACTGCCATGATTATCGAACGTTTATTTAAATTTTTATTTCACTTAGTACCGCTGGGCAGTCTGTAATGCAATTTAGTACGCAGAGTTGCCAGGACGACATGCTGTTATATGTTAAAAATATTATCACGTTTGAACTCATGGAAAATGCATTCACGGCTGCCGATTAATTCCTATGAACAACTGCACAGTTGTAATTTAATTTTTGCACTTTGTGTTGTACTGTTTCTTAAATGTGAACACATGCTAAAACGTAAGCAAATCACGAAACATAAAGGGGTTTCAGGCACTCATTTGAAAGGCGAGCTGTTTTGTTAAATGTGAACACGTGCTCGCCAATAACACCCCCGTATTAAAATCATGCATTCTTCAGATAAATTGAACCACCTCATTTTTTTTTTATCTGGGACCAGCACTCAGGAGATGACTTCTGCACATGCGAAGCATTGTGCTGGAACTATAGGATAGAGAGAGTAGGAGAAACGACAGGAGGTGAAGCTTAATTAATTATTTTGCAGCTCTGCTTTTGCACATTCTTTGTTTATACTCGTAGCAGTGCTGAAACTTTGGTTCAGTAGACATTTTTTTTAATATTATTTTACTTCGCCGGTGCTACACAATACCGACGAATGAGGGCTTTCTGAGGCGATTGTGGATTGCTATCAGCTGAAGCCGGTATTGTTCAGTGACCAGTGACTATGCCTTCGCCACTGAAACCTTCCGACAACAACTGACACACAAAGACACACTAATGCACATCAGAAAAATGCGAGATGTTTATTTTTATTTTAAAATTTTAGTCTGAAACTGGGGTTGAACCCAGGTCTGTTTTTGGATTTGTAGTCAACGTGCAGGCTACCATCCATCGTGCCATCGCCACCCTTGAACCCATGCATTAACTATTTCTTTTGTATGCTTTTTTTTTGGCTGTGTGATCTGCTCAAGGTTTATCACTTCAATATCCGTACCGCTATCCTACTGACAACTGCGGGCAATTCAGTGGTATAATTGAAATTTTTCGTGGTTTTTCTGCGTGTATGAACGAACATTCATTTTTTTTCATCATGTATTCAGACGTTACATTTGCACGCACCAACCCAACCAAATTCGTAATGTTAATGCGTGTGAAAAGGAATATCTTTTTAAACTTTTTGACAAGTTTCATCGCATCAGCTAAAAGTAAAACTAAAACTGTTATACTCGTATGTCGTCTCAATGATTATGTTTTCGTAGTCATGTAAGCAAGACGTTGTTGCATGCCACATTTGCACGGCAGGCCATAATAAACTTTAGACAAGACATGTGTCAAGTCGCATACTACTTTTTCTTCTGTTGCATTTTTATATTTATTATTATTGTTATTGTTGTTATTGTTGGCGTTGCTTATCGTCTCAAACTTTCAAATAGATTAGGATTATAGCCGAAGTAGAAACGCAATGCGATGGATGGATGTGTTTTCAATTTAAAAGTTATTAAATGTAGAAAAGTCTACCGTTGACATAGTTGTGTGTATGAAAATGCAAAAGTTGCTGAGATCGATGGAATTTTAATTTAATTAATTAATAAGAGAGACATTTTTTCAAAACCGAATTTAATTCTTACACTATTTTTTTGCTATTGGCTGAGTAGTTAGCGAGTTGGCTTTACCCTGCCAATGAAATGATTTCAAACTCTATTCCCGTCATTAACAAAGTATCTGACTATTTTTTGTCGACAATTTATTTCGTAAAAATTCAATAAGTTTGTCATTTGACTGTCATATTCATAAAAATATTTTCCATTTATAAAAGATTTAAAAAATAAATTTTATATGGAAATTGTTGCTGTCGCTGATGGCGGTAGTCAAAATCACTTTTCTTATATGCAGCCCCCATATGGGCGGATACTTTGAATAAGGAAACTTATAGAAGGGAAATAGAAGCAGCCTTCAGAAGATGTGCTTCTGCCTTCCGCATGATGTCTACGAACGCAGCCTTTGTTGCTGCAGGAATGATGCCTCTGCGGCTGCAGGTTGATACGGAAAAGGAGAGAATTTTGCAAAAAATAGTCAAACGTCCAAATTTAATGAAAACTCGATTTTCAAAAATTTGGCGTCATAATCATTAACTTTCTATTGGGGGTAGTAAAAAATATACTGTTGCCACGATAATGAAGTGTAGTCAAACTATAATGCTCGATGTTAATTGTAAAAAAACAAAAAAAGTTTTCAGAGAATTATCTTAATATTTTTTTATCATGATAAAAAAATGTATGACAATTATGTGTGAAACAAAATCTCGGTCAAATGCTCGCCACGACTTTATCCGATGGTCGATATTTTCAATGACTCTGAGACATAATTGAGGTTCAATATCGTTAATGTGCTTGAATTGTATCATCCCCAAAGAAAGAAGTTCAACGGTGTCAAATTACATGCTAGTGACGGCCAATTAACACCGCCATGACGTGAGAAAACACGGCGATTGAATTTCTCTCGTAAAAGACCGGTTGTTTCGTTGGCTGTATGGCAACTGGCACCATCCTGTTGGAACCACATATCGTTCAGGTCCTTATTATCCTCAATTTCTGGCCACAAGAAGTCCGTTATGATTTCACAATAGCAAACATCATTCATGGTAACTGCTTGGCCGACCTCATTTTCGAAGACGTTGTTATGACGCCGCCAGCCCATAAGTCGCACCAAACAGTTACTCTTTGTGGATGCCTCGGATTTTCAACAATCACTCGTGGACTTTCAATTGCCCAAAAGGGGCAATTCTGTTTGTTAACAAATCCACTGAGGTGAAAGAGTGCCTCGTTGCTGATTTTCTTTGTAAAATCACCGATATGTCTGAACTGATGCTTGAAATTATCACTAGGCTTCAGCTATTGAGTCAATTGTACCTTGTAAGCGTGTAAATTAAAATCCTTATTCAAAATTCGCATCAGTGATGTTCGTGAAATGTTCAATTTTTGGGCAGGACACCGCAGTACACACTATCGCGAGCAATAGAAATATTTTCCGCAGAACGAACTGGGCGAGCATGAACAGCTGCTTTCACATTTCCTATATATCAGTTTTACTGAAATTCGCACACAATTATACCGATTGTGTGGTTACACACGTCATCGATTATGCTGAGGAAAAAAAATCACGAAGTGCATTTTGATTTGAACGCCCATTTTCGTAAAAGGTTTCAACAATCTTAACGCGCTGCTCAATTGTGTACCTCTTCAGGGTTGAATTTGTCAAACACTCAAACAATGAATTGTCAAATTAAGTTGGGCAAAAAAACTTGGCATTAAGGTGGGACTCTCATTATGGTTGGACCACCCTTTATTAAAAAAAAATATAAAATTATTTTTAGTTAAAATTCGAATTTTTAAAAAACCTCTTTTAGGCTTAAAATCCAAATCAATTTCTTTTTTATGACTACAGCAGCAGATAATGTTTAGAGCTGGTGTTCAAGGATCGATTTCTACCAGAGATTTTTAGCCTGACTTGCAGCACAATTTTAATAAAGAAAATTAAATAAAATACATCGCGTCTAACCAGGCATACGAAATATGTTCAGCAGACAATTAGTCGTACTATAACGACTTAATAATACAAAAGGAAGTGAAATTATTTTCACAATAATTCACAAAAAAAAAAAAACATAATGAAAAGAATTTAATTCATGGGAGTGGAAAAAAATTAAAAGCAAAAGCAAGGAAAAAAAATAGAAGAAATACGAATTAAGAAAAACAATGCAGTTAAGCAAATTGGCACAACCTTTTGTGCTGGTATTAAAACCATCCACAGACAAAGTATCATCATCATTTATTCATATTTTCTCTTCATTTTCCGCTTTCCTTTCATTTATATATATATATATTTTTTTTTGTTGAAATTTTATGTTGAAACACGTCAGAAAGTTATTTTAACTCGAGACGTTGATGGCAGGACATTATTTACAACGATGGCGACATAAAATAGAATCCTAAGGATAAACTACCTTCATTACTTGCAGTAAATTTAAGACCAGCCAGTTAATGTTACTTTGCTCCTCTGCGTTGTTCGCTTTTTCTTTTTATATTTTGCTTCACATTTTCATTTTGGTTTAATAAAAACCGAAAACCACTTAGAAGACCCATAATCAGCTCTAAAGCACGATTATACTCTTCACTTTGCCGTTGCCTCTGTGAAATTTGGAAGCCATTTGGAATATTGAGAATAAAAACAAAAGCCTGAAAAATGCTGGCGAAAATGTTTAAAGGAACTTGCAAGTTTTGATTAAAGCAAAAGGTCAGAAATTTAATTCCGAAGATTGTTAAATTTTAATTTGATTTTATTTTTACTACAATTTTGTTGCAAGTTTCTTTTTTGTCTACGACTTGGGCAATTGAATTGTTTTTCCTAATTGGCCAAATAGTATTTGGTGTTGTATCTTGTTGTTTCTATTTACATTGAAAACACTTAAGGTCTAGTTAGTAAAAACGTATCGTCAGACGTTAGACTTGTCCATATCATTCAGGTCTTTCCTGAATGTCAATAAACACTGCTCCCTCCATCCTCCTTCCCTTAACTGAATTTCCTACTTCCAGCACAATGCATCGCATGTGTGATGGTCTGAGTGCCGGTCCAAAAAAAAAAATGTCGGTTATTAAAAACGTAAAACTTCAAGCAATTCAATCAGCTGTTGCGGCTTTTGTTTTATATGTATAAGTAATGCCAAGTTGACGTTTGCAACGTAAAAATCTATTTTCTAAGTGTCAATTTCAACGATACGATTTTAGTAAACAGCAACGAGTATTACTTATGTTACAGACAGCTGATCGCCGCGTATGTATTACGTTTTCATTAACTGAGCGTTTAGGCTTAAACAAATAGACAACATTTACGTCAGGGGCGGCCCAGGGACCTATGCACTTTGGCCTACGATGGGATGGAGGTGCCCGACGATATTCAGTTTGAGAGATACGCGCACGAGCGATATGGATGACGACAGGGGGATGCTGAACCAGATCATGATAAGGCCCCGGTGTAGCTTGAGCGGTATGTCGGATAGGGGATGTGTCTCTGGTTACCCAGAATGCGATAAGGTATTTGAGCATGACACTAGAATGCAGACTTACCTACTGAGCCCAAATGCAGCATGTGGCGACTAAAGCTAAAAGGATGACTGGCATTCTGAGCAGAATATCGGCGGCCCGTTAAGTAAGAGGAGGCTGTCCATGAGTAAGAGGAGGCTGTTTATGGCGGTCACGTATTCAATCTTGCTGTATGGGAGCGACATTTGTGGCGACGTATGTGTTCGGAGGAAATTTAGGGACGTTAATTACTACTTGACAAAATACCCCGCGTGCCATAAGTACTTTCGGAAGTATCTCTGCCGCATCGGCAGGGTGGATGGTCCCAGTATGACGGATGATGATGCAGAACACACTTTCTGCAACTGGCAACTGCATCAGGCTGCATGCTGAAAGGAATGCAGTGGTGCAGCGGTATGGCGAATTCACTCTTGTCGGCGTGATAGGAAGGATGCTCGATTGTGAGGACAATTGGAACGCTGTGGCGCAATACGTAGGTTACGTTCTACGGAACAAGAGGAGGGACCTCGACGTGTTGCTGCAGAGCAAGGCCCCCTCTGACGTTCTGGGCCTTTCCGAAGTAATGCGAAAAGCCGTCCCGACAAGGAAGCGCAGTGAATATTTTAGTGGTCACACCACACGACGTTGATGACGTCGGTCTCTGCAAGTGCGAAGGCATTTGAAACACCTCACACGAGAAAGAAACACATAGAGGGCAGCAAGCCGCAGACTACAAATCGTTAGCTGAATATAAACGTTATCAGCTGGTGAAATATTATTGTTGGCCAATGCAACTTGCGCATTTTTATATCTAATTTTTTTTTCTGCCTCGGAAGACTATAATTGACTGTGTTTTTATTATGCAATAAAAATAAAATCAAGTTTAATTTCAGTTTAAAACAATAAAAAAAAAAATGGGAAACACAATATACAATTACATTGATTCACACATAAAAATCGATTGGTAAGATAAAAATAACAAAAAAAAAAAGAAAATTTTAGTCAAAGTTAAAATCACACTTCAGCTAAAAGTAACCGTTTTTGTACAATTTTTTTGTTTTCATCTGCTACGTGCCATAAACGAAATGAACAACAATCAAATCAAATCAAATAAAATGGAAATGAAAATGCTTGGGAATCAAGTTTGTTGTATAAACAAATTTAGCAAAAAGATATTAAAATTTCTAAACACTGCTGCTAAAAATTGAAATTGGCATTTGAAATCCTTTCCGTAATTTTCTTTTGTTTTTCCTTTTGCTAAACGTAGCAAAAATTTTTATTCCAAACAGCAGCCAAACTCCAGCAAGGAAAGTAGCAAAGAAAGAGAGTGAACAGCAACTAATAAAGTTAATCAAACAGATAAAAGTCAACGTTTAAGGTCACTAAAGCTGCTGAGCACTGAAAAGAGGTAATTTTCAAGGTGAACTAAATTAATTGTATTACGAAATTGAGGCATATATGGAAAGAAAAAACAGCTGTTCGTCGGTATTGTGTAGCACCGGCGAAGTAAAATAATAATAAAAAAGGCTACTGAACCGAAGCTTCAGCACTGCTACGAGTATAAACAAAGAACGTGCAAAAGCAGAGCTGCAAAATAATTAATTAAGCTTCACCCCCTGTCGTTTCTCCTACGATCCCTTTCCTATAGTTCCAGCACAATGCTTCGCATGTGTAGGAGTCATCTCCTGAGTGCTGGTCCCAGATAAAAAAAAAAAAAAAAATTAAAACCACCACGACGGGAGATAACACGGCATAACATTGAATATCTCGCGCAAAAGAGCCATTGTTTCGTTGGCTTTATGGCAAGTGGTACCATCCTGTTGGATAAAAAAAAAATAGCTAATGATTAGCTCGACAGCAATAAATACAACAACACAAAGAACAGCAGGCAATCGTGTAGATGTCAAAAAATGAAAACAAAATGATTGGATCGATTAAGGAACTTCACTTGCGTTGACGGCTGCCTACCAGAAATTTTTAGTGGCCAGAAAAGCACAAAAATATACCGAAATTTAAACAACTGGAGATAATGCAGTGGCACTGGCAACTGGCAACTGCACATGAGTTCGCTTGCTATTCATAATCGAGTCCTAAAAAGATAATGCAGTTGACATTTGCATTACCTATATTAACAGTTTTGGCAACTACTTTTTCCCCACTCTGTACCTTAACTTATATTAATACAAATTACAAATCTTTATTTCGCTCAATGTCTTTAGAGTAAAATGCTGTATTATTTTGAAATATTGGAAAACCATGTGCAATAAACCAAAATAATGGAATAACAAATCCTGAAATAATTTCGATTATAATAACAGCGTTTCAAATAACATTTCCGTTCATTTCACCTTCTGCATTCTCAAAAACCGTTTTAAGCATTTGCTTTCACTGCCACAAGATGCTCGTACGACTTTAACTGGTGCCAGTAATAAAAAAAATTGCTTTGCTCAACAATCAATAGACATGATAGATTTGGATGAGACATGCTTGTGAATGGGAATTTGCCGAATTCCAATAATGTCTTGTTATGTTTTTGTCTTTAACATTTGTGAAACGATTATTGAATGAGTTTTTTTTTGTCCACTATTTTCCTAACAACCACAAATTTCGGCATCCAGCCATTCTCTCTACATGTCATACGTATGTTGTAGTTAGTTTCAGTTTGTTTTATTTTTACTTTTTTTTTTTTGTTTCTAACATCACTTTGTACAGCCTTGTAGTGCTTACGGATACGTTGAGAGTGATTTTGGTTCGGTATTTTTGTTGCTTTTAACACGTTTTAGTTTCTTGTACATCTTTTGTTGTTAGTTTTCCATTTCGTTGCCAATTTCCAAGTTATTTTTATTTATTTCTTATTTTTTTTTTTTTTTTTTTTTTTTTAATTTTTCCTTTTGACCTGAATTGTGATATTTCTTGGCAGCGATATTTATACGACTACAAGAGTTATTATTTTTTATGCCAACATATTTCAGGGATAAATCAAACAATGAAAGGACACATTTGATGGCGGATTTGTTAGAACAGAAGTAATTTTTCCTTTCCATCGATATGTTACGATTTCAAAGGCCCAGCAGAAAAATTTATAGAAAAATAAATGCAGAAATTTAAAGATTTTAAAGGAAATTTTGCAGACAAATTGTATGCCCGGAATCTTATTCTTAAAATATTTACTCCAGAAAAAAGAGAACAAAAACATTTGTAAATACATTTTAACAATCTATTTTTTTAAGCTTTAATGTTTTTTCTCTTTTTATTTAATTTTTTTTATATTTATTTTCGATATTTCGTTAATCTTTGGTTAACATCTTCAGCAAATTTTAATTTTTAAATTTTTTTTTCCCTTTTTTGAAGTTTATATAAAATTTTTTCTAACATAATATGTCTCATAAAAATTGTGAAAAGAATATGATTCAAAATATTTTAAATTTTTTTTACAATATTAACAAAATGTATAAAATTCAAAAATATTGTAAAAAAATTTTAAAATATTTTGAATCATATTCTATTCACAATTTTTATGAGACATATTATGTTAGAAAAAATTTTATATATGAAGATGTTAACCAAAGATTAACGAAATATCGAAAATAAATATAAAAAAATTAAATAAAAAGAGAAAAAACCTTAAACCTTAAAAAAATAGATTGTTAAAATAATAAAAAAGGTTAAAAAAAGTATTAAGAAAAATTTGTAAATACAATTAAAATTTTATATCAACATATAATTTTTAAGGCAAAAAGGCACAATTAGAATCATATATACAATTAAAATTTTTACTTAAAATTTCTTCTCGGAGGGTCAATATATTATTTTTTTAAATCAAAAACAACCCAAATAAATTTGAAATTTTTAAAGAAATTGTCTGCGTATTGGTTGGTTTTGGGCGGTACTCCCTCTACGGGGGAGAGGGTGTCCTATTAGCACAAGGTGCCGTAAGCCACAAAATGCAAGCAACTGTTGTGAGCTGTAGTACTCAGCATGTATATTCAGTCGGCCACATCCAACAACTGCACCAGCTTGGTGAGGTTCATATCGCCGATGCCGCCAAGATCTGCAAAGAACAAGACTATTAGCGTTCTCTGACTGCTACTGCACATATCCGTTTCTGCGTGTAATTTGCATGGTATATGTGTGACTATTACTTATAAAATAACTCACACAATGACAAATATTGAAGCTGAACATTGATCGTGTAGCATTCGCTTAAGAGAAAGACACATTTTTTATGTGTATGATTCAATTGTGTTATTGCGTGTATTGTGTATTGAATACCATCACAGCATTATGCTAGAAACACAATTAGGACGAACGACGAATTACACGGTGCGACAGTCCAAAAAACCTGGGACCGGATATTATTTTTCTTGTAGGTGTTGTCGAGTTAAAGCAGAATCCAATAGTGAAATATGCCGGACACCTCCAAAATCCGGATTTACGGTTAAAAAACCGGTTTTTGTACCTTTGCGCACTTATAAGCCTGTAATTTTGTTGATAATAATCCGATTTTCAATTTCTTACTAGATTTGGAAAGAAGTAACTGAGATCTTTCGAATGATATATAATTTATCTAAGAAAACTTGAGAAATTTGGGTGTTATTGTCGAGCAAACACAAATTTTGTAGATTTTTCAAAAATTTTTCAACTTTGGTGACGTTTTTATACATTATAATGTAATAAACTGTAATACTATTGAATTTATTTAAAAAGTACGTTTATTAACGATTACAACGCATATTAGGGGTTAAAAATAGATAAATAATTGACTGAGTTATTAAACTTTTCATGAAAATAAACTTTTAAACATTTTATACAAATTTTATTTTTAATTATTCGTTGCGAACTGTCGTCTTCAGAAATAAAACACATTTGTGCATATGAAAATTAACACAATACACCCCCCAACGACGAAATTCGTGGTGTGTGGCGAACTCTGAGGTAAATTTATTTCTAGTTTTTAGGCCGACTAATGACGAATAAATTAGTACAGAGTTGGCGTTTTTAGTTTTCAAAAACATTAGTAAATAAAATTAATTTTTATTTTAATAGTTGTTTAATTTTTAAAATAAATAATTTAAGTTAAATATACACTATTATTTACCATAAAATTGCTTTCTAATTGTTTTCTGTTAATCGTTAATTTTTTTGAGAAATTTTTATTTTCTATACGGTAACACAGCTGATGATGACAGCTACAATTTTTTCGTCGCTATTGTGCGCCGCACTGCGAAATTACGCAACGAACTTTTGCCGACGAATTCATTGTGCACGACAGAGTTCGTCGTTCGTTCCAATTGTGTTCCTACCATTAAGCTGAATTCATTGTTTGCTAATAGAAGTGAATTATCTGTTGCAGTTGCCTAGAAACTATTGGAGTTTTCTTTTCAACTAAAAGTGAATTGCCTACCGTCCCAAGTTCACATTCAAAATACATAAATTTTATTATTACGCTTTAAAAGACATTTTGCAGCACTTTAAAGAGAACAAGAAAGTGGAAATATTTTAATAAAATAAAGACAAAAATGCCATACACTTTTCAACAAACGAAATCACTAGAAATTGTTAATAAAAAAATTCTTAATAAAATATTTCCTAATTTAAAATTAAATAAATGAAAGCAATTAAAAATCTGTTAATTGCTGTTTCTACTGTTTAATTTACCTTAATTTGCCTTTGGTAAATAAAAACAACTGAATTGGTTTGTGTTTATTTTTTCCTTCCTTCATAATTACTTTTTTTTCGCTTTCAAAGGTTTCAACCTTGTCTTCCTTTTTTAAGTCCAATTAAAAAACAACAACAACAACAACGAGCCAATCAAATACTCAGAGAAGGCGAGAGTGAGAGAGAGTAAGAGATATGAAAGATAAAAAATACACCTTCACTTCAGTTTTAATTATGTTTTCAAATAAATTCTTAGAAATTTAAAAAATAATCAACACAGCTTTGCACACATACACGCACACACTGCGAGAGTTACACAGCTGCACATAAAAGAACCAAAAAAAAAAAAAACAGAAAATTAATATTCAGAAAGCAGCCCTGACAATTTTAAAATTTTAAAAAGCATTGAAACCATGAAAAAACGCGTAATTTTCAAATTAAAAGCACTAAAATTTTTTACTCTGCAAATCAGAGCAAATTCGTTTATTTAATTCAATTTATTCGTTGATTTATTCAATTCAATTCATACTGAAGGTATTCACTTTTTTTTTTGCTGCGTACAGTTTTCAAAAGTTTTGAATAAAATATATTTTTAATTTTTGTTACTCCCAGTTCACGGCGTGAAATTCTTCTTTCACAAATTCTGAATTCAAAGCGGAAATAGGCATGCAATTTTCCCATATGCTGCTGTCCTCTCTCATCTACCGGGTGTCTGGTGGCAAATTTATATTTTTAAATACGATTATTTCAAAAAGTAATAAACGGTGCGGAGGCAGGGTGGCGCCGTTGGAATTATCGATTGTGCGGATTTGTCAGTTACGATGTCGCAGTGGTCGAGTGAGTATCGCGCGTTCGCGACACTACTCAACTTCAGCTTTTTTAATTGATAAATTTTTGTTGTGATATTTTTTTTTGGATATTTTTCATAACAGAAATGAATTTTACGGTGTTTTCTTTTCTGCCAAAAGTGCATTGTTTTTCTTGCCCAATTTTTTCCTCTTTATTTAAAACAGCAATAAAGACGATAAAGTGTAAATATTTTTAATAAAACGAAAATCGAAATCACAATTATTATTAAATATTCTGTAAAATAATTGCTTTTACTTTTAAGATAAATTTCTTGCATTCATTCAGAAAACTGCCTGTAAAGTATTGGCCAACGAAGTGGATAAGCAAATATTTTCTATCGTTTTATAAAACAACTTTATTAAACAAAATGACAGTTCTGTTTACGACGCAACAACCCAGACAAATATTTTAATAATTAGAAGAAAAAAAATATCCAATGATAACTAAAGTCTGTTTTATTTATTATTTTTGTTTGGCTGATACAAACACCCAAAAGAAAAACAGCTGACTGCAGCTACTCATACAACAACTGCTGTCCTCGCCCCTTCCCCCCCTAAAATAATGAGTTTCGCCTCTAAAGCAACCGAGTTAAAAGCGTGAATTACATGATCTGAAAAACAACTTGAAAACAAAAACAACCCATAATAAATTTTAAGTTTCAAATTGTTTAGATGAACGAAAAGTTTTTGTGCTGTGAATGTCTTTGCGCAAACTTCTTTGCTTGTAGTTGCACTTAATTAAGAAAAAGTAAAGGATTCTAGACAGTAAAAGAACGTGTAAAGAAAAATCTACTCAAATATCAACTACTCGTATTTATATTTTTAGAAGAAGACAAAGAAACAAAATACTTTTGCTTCGACTACACGTAAGAAACGAAATTTTCTGTGCTTGTGCACGTAGATGGGCGTCAAGTTAAATCTGTCTGAAATTATCTTTTTAATTTGTCTAGAGTTTGTAGATTCTTCAGGTACGAGTATTTATAAAATGAACAACAACACAACAGGGACACCTACACGTGCACAAACATACACACACACACACACACACCCACACACATACAGGGGCATTCTAATCCGTTTTTAAAGGTACGACTATAATTAAAACATACTTGTACATTTTTAGTATATTCAAGGATTATTTAAGTTGACATCGTTAACAGTTTCGCACTAGAGCTCCAGTCAACTTCATCAGATACCCTGGGCAGAAATATGTTAATGCTGAAGGAGAAGGAAGTACAGTAGTGGGCCCCAAAAAAAAATCTCTTACATAATTTGAAAGCTTATGAGGTCAAGTATTTTCGAGAAAACACAAAACGGTTTTATTATTTGATTATGAAAATAAAAAATTTAAATATATACGATTCTAATTGTGCTTTTTCCCTTATAAACTATATGTGAAATTTACCATCACATACCCTATGATATTCTCATACAGTATGAAAAATATCATAAAGCATTTTATTACAAAAGTAACTCAAAAATTGAGGAGGAAAGCATATCCATATAGTACTATTTCGCTAACGCTTACTTAGCTCATCAGTGGATTTTTCCCAACGTCTAAATTTAAAATAATAAAATAAATTCGGTTAATATAAAAAATTTAAAATTTTAAAATTTAATATTCATCGGGTACAAACTTTAAAAATGGTATAACTCAGGAAGTGTAAGGGCCAATTCAAAAATTATTTTTTCCAAATTATTTAGAATTAAATGATCTTTCAAACTGCTTCGTTGAGATTTTTTATTTTCATAGAAAATTTAAAAGTTATAAAGAGTGATTTTTAAAATTTATGGAAAAATTACGAAAAACTACAATGTCAGGTATCAAAATGAGCAAAGTTATTGCCAAAATTTTTTTTTTATATTGTTGTACTTTAATTCGAACGTAATTTTTTACATATGTAATGATCGAAGACATACCGGCAGTCAGAAATTACATGTGATAAATACTAAGCAACCAAGTGAATCAAAGACAAAATTTGTAAGTCACATTGACATACACTAGCAGAACGGAACAACATGATGTTTTCGAAGGCTGCTACATCTATCTTCATCATCATCAGCCTTCTTCATGTTTTGTTCACTGTGTGTGGCTGTCAGTAGATGTAAATTATTAGTTTAAATATATTTTATTATTTCCTATTAATAGAATACGAGAAATTTTTTTCTATTTTAAATGAAGATCTCAATTTACCATCTCTAACTTACAATAGACCTTGGCATTACTTGATTTTTGTTTCCATTAACCGTGTACACACGTTTTGGTTTTTGCTCTTTACCCTGTTCTACTCGAAGTAAATAATTTCCTTTGTTTTGTCAAGTATTTTTTCTTGTGTATATAACATTGCTACGGGCCCTTACCTTCATTATATATTGTTAGATACTACTTTAAGTCGAACGTCATTTTTTACATATGTCATTAATTATGTAATTATATTCGTACTTTTCTTCGTATTTACGATTACTCTGTCTCATTAAAATTACTCCGTGAGGTGCTCCATGGAGTGGTTAGATGGAGTAGTTTTTTGGTTATACCGATGGGTTATATGGTACACCCCTAGGACATCGTAATGTTAAATAGACCCCGTTTTCTAAATACATTCGGGTTAGTCTGGGATTAGTCCTACTCCTCTGTGGACTACACTATACATACATGTGTGGACTAGTCACATAATTTGCAGGGTACCGCATATGCATGTATGTATGTTTGTGTGTATTAGTTTATGCTTATTTAAATCTTTTTAATTAAATAAGAAGTTCCCTGCATGTTGAATAATATTGTAATTGGATTCGTTTAAATAAATGCCATCTTCTTAAAAAAAAAAAAAATACAGTAGAGTTCGGCTATAACGAACTAATAATATCTAAGGATCCAAAAGTTTTTCTTTAATATTTCATACAAATTAATACTGTTATAGCGAAGTCTGATTATATTGAATTTTCGTTTATAACGAACTGCTACTTAAGTCCCATTAACAAAAATGCATAGAAATGTATACGGTTATAACGAACAAAAAAATAAAACACAAATTTTTGTCTGGCATATTTGGAAACTTTAAATTATTTGGCTGACTTCCTAAGCGCATGTTGCTTTGCAGTAATGCAATGCAGTGTGGTCGTAAATGCAACCCTGAAAATTTTGACACTGTATTTTGTTCCTATTTGCAACAGTGTTGGAATTAACACGCAAGAAAGGCAACCAAATAAATTTAGATGCAAAATAAATTAAACACGCAGCACAATGGCGACGCAGTAAAATAAGTAAACGGGTCTTCTTATAACACTGGAAAACAGCATGTCTGTTGCATGAGATTTTTTACATGAATCTGATTTCAAAAATATATGCCGTTTTCATGTAGCAGCTCTAGTTTTGGAGTTATGAAGTGACAGCATTTTTCATTGAAAATGCACATTTCCTTTATTTGGATTTTCCAGAGTGAGATGTTATATGAGTACTGTTTTGAATGCTCCAACAATAATCAGTCATCATATGTACATTCCAGTGCCCCTGAGACCTATCCTCCATAGTGCGAATATCCTGGTGAAAGCGCTCTCCTTGTTCCTCGCTTAGATTTTCAGAAAAATAGTCTGTGAAATAGGCTGTGAAGGTAGTGAAGCTTAATACTCATGTTGCATCCAAGCCGCTGGAAGTGTATCAGAGACTGCTCAAGTGTATTCAGAGACTGCTGAATGTGGCCGTCACATTTCCAATTGCCCAAAAAATTCCTCACTACCCAAACAAACTCTTCCCATGCACATTTCTCGACAGCTGTCATATGGTTGATGAAAATTTTATCATCTATCAACATCTTGATTTAGTGGTCGGGGACTACCGTAGCAATCAAAATCACTGTCGCTACCACTGTCGTCGTTTTCGGTTTGTCCGCTGCACTGGTCTGCATTTTGCGAAGATGTACATGGGTGCTGTGGTGTTGATTTGTCACTAATACTCAAGACTGGTCATATGGCAGATTTTAAGTTTGGATATATCCACTTAGAGCAATTTATATAGTTTATTCCTATGATTTTCGTTACACAGAAATAACAGTCGTCATGATGGTTGGATGGTTCACGCCAAATCGTAGGAGCTTTGTACTTAAAAGTGGGTCTTTTTTTTTTTGTTGGCCCACAGTCGCAGAGATTCAACACATGTTTTACATACCAAACTTGGTATCCAAGGTTCAGCGTTTGACGGCAACGGAAACCCAAAGTAGTTCAAGTGTGCCTTTTTCACAAAATCCGACACATTTAACCGAAATTTTTGGAACATATATTCTCCACAAATAACACAAAAACAATCAGGATTATTTAAACACGTCCTTCTTGAGGAAGACATACTGAAATTTATAAAGGAACTAGTTAAGTTACACTGCTATTGATAGAAACTATCGACTACTTATGTAAATTTTAGACGGTACCTGTATCTCACTAACTAGAGCTGCTACAAAAAAAAACTGAGGGTAGATTTGAAATCAGCGCACCCAAATTAGTAAACAACAGTAGAAAAACTGTATGCAACAAAAAAGAAGTTTTATTTTGTTTTTCTGTGTAATTGAAGATATTTCTACATTTACTTATTTATATTTTTATTGCCCTAAAAAATGGACGTTAATTATTTTTATAATACGTATTCAAAAAGTAACTACACAATGTATCTACTTGGTCTTAATATCAATAAAAATACACTGTAAATATACGTTTAGGAAGGCAGTCTTCATCACAATTTTGCAACACTCTCAGCTGTTCTCTTAATTAAATAATAAATAATAAAGTCGCAGCAATTAAAAATGTGAAAGACACAAAAATATAAAAGAAATTTTCAAGAATTTAATTTTTTTTATTTTGTACCAGCACTCAGGAGATGAGCCCTGCACATGCGATGCATTGTATAGGAACTAGAGGAAAGGGATATTTAGTTAAAAAAACTTAAGAAAAAAGTGACACATGTAAAATTGTTAACACATTGTTAACAATTTTAAAAAATCAACAAAATATTCGAGAAAACGTTTAAAAAAAAATATTGTGAAGGCGAGTAATATTATTTAATTTGTATTGATCTATAATAATAGAGAAGAACAAATTGAAAACAAATATTGCAATTGATCCTAGATTGTATGGATTACCAAAGACACATAAGGAACATTTTCCATTGAGACCAATTTGTTCATTTATAAATACACCTTCATATGAGCTATGTAAATATATATCGAATATCCTTAAAATATTAACTATTAATTCAAACTATAATATTAAAAATTCTTTGGAATTTAAAAATAAAGTTGAAACTTTGAATATATTTAATGATGATAGATTAATATCATTAGATGTTGTATCTTTATTTCCAAGTATTCCAGTTAATTTAGCATTAGATATAATAGAGGAAAAATGGAATAAATTAGAAAGACATACAAATATAAATAAGAATCTTTTTCTACGTATTGTCAAGTTTTGTATACAGGATAACACATATTTTCAATATGGAAATAAAACATATATATTCAGAGTAAAGGACTTCCTATGGGATCACCAGCATCACCAATTGTAGCGGATATTGTCATGGAAGAGCTATTAAATTCTTGTATTGGAAAATTAATTTTAAAGAATACAAATTATTATTTCCTGACGATGCTACCTATTTCGTAGACCATCAGTCAAAAATTAAAAAAATTAAAAAATTAAATTAATTATACATATGATTCTAATTGTGCTTTTTCCCTTATAAACTATATGTGAAATTTATTATTACATACTTTATGATATTCTCATACAGTATGAAAAAAAAAAAAAAAAAAAAAAGAAAAGCACAATTAGAATCATATGTATAAATAAATATTCCCAAAATAAATTCAGTTAATATAAAATACTACATGTGCACGGTATTGAATTTTGATATTCTTTTGTTTTGTTTCATTTTTTAATTTTTTCATTTGATTCAAAATACATTAGTTATGCTGGCCGATGGCAAGCCTAGTGTAGATGAGAATAAAAAACTAAAAATAGAAATGTGAGTATGTTATAAAAGTAAACTCATGGATTGTTATGTTTTTGTTTATAGATTTTTTGGTTTGTATGTTTAATATTCAAACAATTCTCGTTTGATTAATTGAATTTTAAACATATAGATCTTGGGTTTATATTCAGAAGTTGGGAAAAATCCACTGATGAGCTAAGTAAGCGTTAGCGAAATAGTACTATATGGATATGCTTTCCTCCTCAATTTTTGAGTTACTTTTGTAATAAAATGCTTTATGATATTTTTCATACTGTATGAGAATATCATAAAGTATGTAATAATAAATTTCACATATAGTTTATAAGGGAAAAAGCACAATTAGAATCATATGTATAAATAAATATTCCCAAAATAAATTCAGTTAATATTAAATTAATTAAATTAAAAAATTAAATTAATTAAATTAAAAATTAAGTAATTATTAAAAAATTAATAATTAAAAAATTTTAATAAAGGTCAAAATAAAAATAAAGTGAGACTAAAATATTATTTAATATTATAATATTATTTACGACGCTTATAATGAACTTCGGCTATAACGAACACAATTTTACGGTCGCGCAGAGTTCGTTATAACCGAAATCCACTGTATATACGTTCTGTGAAATAAAGTTTCGTAACACTTCCATTTATTAATACGCTTTTCTTCAACCTCAACCCCTTGCTTAAATTTTTTTTTGCAGGCAGAGATACGGGAAAAGGGTATTAAAAGGTGAATTAGTAAAGTTTGGCTAAAGAGTTTTTCTTTCTTGTTGTTCTTTGTGTATTTTGCCATTATTATATACGAATATTTTTGTTTTTTTTTGGTTTCTTTGAATTTAAAGCTTCAAAATAAAGTAATTAAATATCAAGTGACAGTATTATATTTTGTTTTGTACTTCTCTCTGTGTGTGTGTGTGTGTGTGTGTGTGTGTGTCTTAATAAAATAAAATTAAATTAAAAAACAAAAGAAAAAAAACGTTTGAAACTGTCAAACTGCAAAACTTTCGTAACACAATGTTTGCAATAAAATTGCCATAAAAAATTTATATTAAAATAATAAATAAAATGCATACAAGGATTACGCAGATGAAAGTTTATGACAAAAAATAATTTTATTTATACATTTTAGTTTTATTTTATTTTATTTAATTTTTTTTTTTTAACAAAGTTTAAAAGTATGGAAACTTTAATGCTGGAATATTGTGCAACAATTTTTGATACTGATTCGTGTAAAATACACGCGTGATTGTTATTTTCTTTTTTTTTACTTGAACCAGCACTCAGGAGATGAGCCCTACACATGCGATGCATTGTGCTGGAATTAGCAAAAGGGGAGAAGTAGAGAGATGACAGGGGCGGAATCCTCAAAATACACAGACAAATTAATAAAAAATTTTTTCCCAATTAAAATTTTGTTCAGAGATATTTTTTTTCAATTAATAATTCCATTGAATCGACGTTTATTTTAATTGATTTTGGTGTTCCCTCAAGACAAGCGCACTAAAAATGGCCAAATTTAAAATTTTTTTTTTTCAATTAAAACTGTTAATTGATTCTTTGTTTTTCGTGAAAGCTTGAAAAATAATTATTATTTTAATTATATCTTGGGTTTTTTTTTAATTAAATCTTGATTTTACTTTTTTTTGTTGTTTTATAGCAGAGGCGTTACTTTGATGTCAAGGCCATCAAGATGGTTCAGTCATGGCTAACTCTTTGCCATCGCTTTCTAAATGAGTTTTTAGTTGTCTTTCTTTGTGCCCATAGGGTTGGTGGTGAACGTCACAAATTCACATGGTCTTAAGACCACACGGGCGTGTCCTACACTATTCCATACGGCACGTTGAAAGCAATTTGAGAACATTTCATTAGAATTTTTTTTGTTTATTTGCAAGTGAATCGTATGCCATAATTTACCTCAGTTTTATAAAAAAAAATAATCAGTAGCGATCATAAAATTTTTAAAATCTACAACACTTTGTCTGAATGAAGTGAAAAAATTAAATGCCTGCAGAGGACCAGGCACGCATGTCATTTTATAACTTTCGTCTATTGAAAGTTTAATGCGAGAACGCTGGTCAATTTTAAATACAGGATAATTGGATTGCATAATGTGTGTGTGTGTGTGTACGAGTGATTAACATTAAAAACAAAAACCAGCATTTCGCCTCGTGAATCTATTAATTTCCATACAAAAACACACACTCACAGAAGAAGTCTAGCTGTGTGAAATATGTACAGTAAAACCTCTCATAAGCGCACAATGACCATCGCGGTATTTTTGTCCGGTTATGACAGGTGCACATTTATTATTTCAAATATTTTATTTCTGTTGTAATGCTAGACTAGTGATTTTTGGTTAACAAAATTTATTCAGATTGGACCTGCTTTAACTTAGATCGGTTCGATTTGAGCCGTTGACTTTCAAAACGATTTTAAATGTTTTTGATGTGCTGGAATGCGACCAAGTCGTCTCTAGCAAGATGCTCCAAACGGACAATTTGTTTTAATGCTTCATCACAAGGACATATTTATGGAATTGCATTTTTAATTTTAAGTTATTCTTTAATTGACAACATATTAGCCCAACTCACAATCTTGTGCATATGGTGTTGCATCATTGCATTTGCAAAAAGGTATAGCATATTTTTGCTCTACAGTAACAAAATACACAGCAATGCACATGCTAGACTTAAATTTATATGCAACACTTAAAACCAATAGGATTTATTTGCTATAAGTATGCAACACCTAATTGCAAATAAACAGCTGACTAACAATAATCCAAGCCAATCAAATCGTAATCGCCGCATACTTGCCGCTGCTTATTTTCCTCCAAAAAAAAACCAGTAGTTCGATTCATTAACTTTTATTGGACATATTTTTTTTTTGGCAAATTTGTTTGTTTTTTCAATCAGCTGTGAATTTTGTTCTTGCAATGAGTAGTGCATAATAAATTAAAAATGTCATTCACAGTTGATAGCACAAATTTGCTATTGCATATATTTGCAGTCTCAAATACACAAGATTGTGAGTAGAGCTATTTTTGTGCAGCATTTTTTTTTTTTTTTTTTGATCTGGGACCAGCACTGAGGAGATGACTCCTACACATGCAAAGCATTGTGCTGGAACTATAGGAAAGGGAGATAGTTAGAGAAATAACAGGAGGTGAAGCTTAATTAATTATTTTGTGGCTCTAAAGCTGGCAACACGAGCTAAGCAAACAATTTATTTAAATAAACAGCAAATTCTATGACATCATCAACTTTTATAAGTTTGTGTTAACAACGGAATCACAAATTTCAAAGCGGCTTGCAAAACATGGGAGAAATATATGTTTTTACAAGTCTATTCCGCCGTTTGACTGTTTGTCAAACGGCTTGTACAAAATTCAAAAACGTATTAATTTTAAAAATGAAAGCTTCTGTCCGCTTATGAGAGGCCTTTTAAGCTCAATTTTCTAAAATCTATTGTCCGCATCCAGTTAATAGAGTGTCGGGTTATGGGAATACATTTTGTAAGAAAAAAACTGATGAAAATCTCTGTTCTACAAAGTTTGTCCGGTTATGGGGGGGTGTTCGTTAGGAGAGGTTTCACTGTATATGTATGGATTCGTGTATGGTACACCAGTTTGTGATTCTTCTCCATTTCATTCTCATTTACGCCATACAATTCCATACAATTGTGGCATTAACAGGATGCCATGTTTTTTTTATTTTTATTCTTTTTTAAGTGGAAAACGGTTTTTGAAAACACTCTCTGCTTAAGTTTATTGTTGTTATTGGCATACTGCTGCTGCATCTACTGCATGTCATGTGTAAATGTCAGCGTTGGTCATTATTTTAATGCCGATTAAAATATGTTGACAATGCTCTTTTATATTTTATATGAATTTATTTACAATTTTTTTTTCCTTTACAGCTTTTCGAATGTCCTGTGCGTTGTTGTTGTTGTTGTTGTTTTTAGTTTGCAGATCTTCTTAAAATAATATTGTCATATGAAAAGCAGAATGTGTTTTTCCATTTATTTTTATTTTTATTTTGTTTTTAACAATTTCGCTGCAACGAGGATTAATAACCGACCGTATTGTCACTTTAAATTGTTGCACAAATAAAATTTCATTTCTTTAAAGCAAAAATAATTGCTTTTTATTAAATTTTATGTAGTTGATAGTGGGAAATAAAATTTAAAATTAATTAATTAATAACTTGTGTTATTATTGATTGTAGTCTACTGGCGTTGAATAAGAAGGAAAGTTTTCAAGTAAATACAGTTTTTGTAGGCAGCGAAGTTAAAAATTTAAAAAATTTAAGTCTTCTTTTTTTGTAATTAAATTAAAATTTTTATAAATAAAATGAAATTTGAGGGAAAGTAAATTTCAATTTTAATTGGACGAGTGAAAATACTCGTTCGGGCTTTTATATTGAAAACAAAAACTAATTTGGGTTTGTTTTTGGCATTAATATTTTATATTTTGATTATATGCGAAAAAAAATATGCACCCTTTGAGCCTGGAACACTCTAATGTCAAGTTTTTAATTTGGTATTTAAATACGTATTTGGTTCATTTTCATTTCAATTTAAGTTATATTTGAAATGCAGCTGCAGTTTTTCAGTGCTAATTAAATGTTCGTATTTAAATGCGATAAAAGTATGGCAGCTCTATGAAATTATGGGAACTTTTCAAATACAACACTGTTTGGCAATGGCATCATGTGGTACAGAAACTTTTTAAAAGTCATGAAAAACACTTTTGGAAGTGAAAAAATTAACAGCAAACTTTTCTCAATTTTTATGCAATTTTTCTATTGTAATAAATATACGCTTTTATGTGCTTTTATATGAAATTAAATAAAAAAAATAACTTTTTATAACTGATCACAAGATGTTGGTGCAAAAAAAAAACAAATTATCGAAATCATATGGCAACTTAATGCCACAGAACACTCTGTCCAGCATCCTGGAGCCGACAAAATATTTCTTTAAAAGAAGAATTTACTGAAATTTTTTATGCAATTCCCCAACAATATTCAAGTGAGTAAATAAAAAGGAGAAGGGAAAAATTCGAGGGAAAAACATCGTCTAGGATAAGCGAAATTTTGTTTAGCATTAACGGGAAATGATTCAAGATTGCAATTGTGGCAAAAAAGAATATATTTCGAGGGAAAAATTATTCACGATAAGAGCGATACAACTAAAGAGAATTGGTAACGCTCCAGGCGATTGGACTCCCAATCGAATTTGATTGTCACAATGTTATATTTAATGTTAAATGCTTAATGTCTTATGAATTCGATTATATAAATTAATTTAAAACCATTGAAGTTACAGCACAATGTTCTCCAACTTCAACTCCAACTCCCCAACTTCTTCTCATGTATGCTTGTAACAATAGACCCATAATAAAATTCAGTTATTATTATCTAAAGGAAATCATTAAAATTGTTAAAATGCTGTTGAAATACGAATAAGAAAGAAATTTATATTCAAGCCATGGAGGAGACAGCATAACTCGAAGCAGAGTCTTCGCTCCAAAATAAGCCCAAAAATAAATGAAATAATATCCATGAGAACATTAATGACAGACATTCATGAGTTGCTGCTGAACGACGACAATGACTGCAGGAATTTCTGTATCAATGTATCAGCTCCCTACAGCAGATGAGTTGTCTTCTTCAATCGTTATTTGAATGTACAAAAAAAAAAATAAAAAACAAGATTAAGAAAAAGAACACAAGAAATTGTTGTATTCATTCAAGTAAACGAATTTAGTGAAATGGAAAAATGCGGTTAGGAAATTTAAAAAAATGTGTTAAAAATAAATAAATTTGTGTTTTCTTTTTTGTTGGGCTTCTTTATCTTGTTAAGGAAAGCGAAACAATTGAAATTATTTTTAAAAGGCCTAAATGTGTGTGTGTGTGTGTGGTAAACGTTATCTGCAGCCTTTAAACTTTTTTTTTGTGTTTCTAATTGGAAATCAATGTACTGTGAATTTCAAAATTAAAACGATAGTTATTGAAGGGAAATTATTAAACAAATTTCGGAAAATGATCAGCGATAAAAACGAACTGTTAAACTTTGATGGTTGCAAAGTGTTTTCTTTTTTCAATCACTGATTCTCTAATTTTATTTTATGCGAAACTGGAGCGTTTTACGAATTTTACGCCTGATTAGTTTGAGTTAACCACCTGCAAAAATAATGTCGCAATTTAGCATCCATTGATACTGAATACGTCATTTTTTATTTTAAATGAAAGAGAATTTTGCTTGTGTTCCAGCTCATAGTTAATTTATAACAATATTGAAAAAAATTACTTTCAATTAATCTCCAATACCAGTTGAGTAGAACATGTATCTGTATATTTTCTAGGACACTACACACGTTATCAGTACTCTTTGTGTCAACAGGCAGGTCATTGTAAAGTCATCAATGTCATCCATTTAACGCGACAGAGTTTAGGAAAATGCATACGAGAATAATTGGTACTGTCCGCATACTATTAACAAATGTTGCCACATTTGTTGTTTTTATGTTTAGTAAAAATATATTTATAATATAAAATTACTATCTGACTGCCCAGGAAGACTTATCAAATTTCTGTTTAGGGCAGTAAATTAAAGAATAAAATCTGTGAAAAGAATTCTCAAGGCATCGCAAGATATTAAAATGTTTTATAGGTTACGGCTTCGTTCGGGTAGGGCGCACAATATGCAGCATTGGAGGCAGATGTGCCATACTTTTCGACTTAACTTATGGCTCCATTAAATGGAGGGGTTAACTTATAGAAAATCATTTTAAGTGCGCTTGTTCCATGTGTTACTTGATGGTGTTCGGGGTTCCGACAGTAGTATCTTACGGCTGTTTACTGGTTTGGTTTGGGACACACCCAACTGAAGAATATTAGGTTCTAAGATGAAACGCTTGGATCCCTCTGTTCTTTGCCCTTCGCGCATTCTAGACCGGACTATTGTTATTCCACAGATGCCTCTGCCCAGTAAAATATTCAGGTCACGTTAGATATTGGAAGAGCCAACTCAACTCGTGGTAGTTTACGAAACGTCTTCAAGTTGTAGAAGCCAAAGTTCCTGCTCTGAGCATCACACAATGCAGAATAATGACAAGAAGAGGTTCTCCTCTCCTCTCCTCGCTCCTTCTCTTCCTCGTCCTCTTCCTCCTCCTCGTGCTACTTAGCTTCCTCTTCCTCCTCCTCCTCGTGCTACTTAGCTTCCTCCTCCTTCTCCAGCTTCTCCTCTTCCTCCTCCTCCTTCTTTTCCTCCGCCTCTCCTCTTTCTGCTCCTTCTCTTCCTCATTAGTTTGCTCCCATTCTCATTCTCTTACTCCGCCATATCATAAAAGCTCATAAAAACGCCAGTACCTCCATAGTACCACCCTCAGTAACCGAAATCGATCCTTAATACCTGCAATATTGTCCGCTAAGCGACGTTGATACAGCGCTTCAACTCTCTTAAGTTTCTCCTACTATCTGGAGAAAATTCTACAACTTCCAAAGAAAATCGTTTGGTATTCGAAAAAGAAAATCAATAAATTGTGAAAATAAATGTTTAAAATTTTGGTTTGTTAATTTTCTACTTTTTTCTTTTTTTTTGCTTTGAGTGGTCGACCATAATTTATGGCTGAAACAAAACAAAAATAATTTACGAGCAAAAAAAATTAAAGCCAAAATAACCACAACGAGAAGTTATTTGAAAACCTTTTTTGAGGGAAAAACAACAAAAAAAAGAATATATAAAAAATTCTCATTTCAGCAGCAGTGATGTTGAGGGGCAATTAAAAATAATGCAGAGGAGAGCTTTGAACTCCATTATTTTTATCCTTCAAATACACAAAAACAAATACATATGCATATAAACACATACATTTAAGCATATAAATATCATTTAATCATAGATAAATATTAATTTCAAAAGTGTGTTTGTTTTGTTTTTGAAAATATAAATTTATTAAAAATATTATTTTAATTTCAATACATTCATTTGTTGTTGAGGTTTTTCAAATGAATTTCATTTGAAAAGAATGCATTTCTTTTTTTTAATAAAATTGCAAGCGCAATGCACCAATGATATCAGTAAATAAGTGAAAGGGTGCTGCGAAATTCGATGTCAATTTTTTTTATTTAACAAAGACGCAAATATGAATTGTATATTTGTAACTATGCAACAGTGCATTTACCCACTTCACATGTTATGTCAACGTCTACAGTGCATTGCTCAAAGTCTTTGTAGAACAAAAACGTGAAAAAACAAAGTTGTGTTTTTCTCAGCACTACGACAGCTACAAATAGCAATATTTTCACTAGTTGTAGAGGAACGTGCACGAGTTAGATTCTCAGTTTCACACTTGACCGAGAACCCTATTTACGGCGATACTAAAATGTTTTAGTTTTGCGAACTGTGATCGCAAAATGTTCACCAGTTTTTTTTTTTTAATAAATTTTAATTATTTCAGTGCTCTGTTGAAGCGTTCAGAGAAAAAATTTAACTTTTTTATTTTTAATTAACAAGTTTTAAATATTATTTTTAAAAATTTCATTAAAAATTTATTCTATTAAATGAAGAACAATAATTTTATTTATTTATCTATTTTTCTTATATGCTTTAGCTGGTCATATAACAAATATAGATAAATAATAGTAATTAATTTTGACTCACGTTGAATAAATAAAAAAAAAAACAATTATGTAACTGTAATTTAATTGATACTATTAATTTCCTTAAAGGTGGAAATCTTTAATAATTTTTTACTTGATAATATAAAATTTGTAATTAAAATTCAGTTTTATTTTTTTTTTGTATATATCGTGCTAATTTTTACTACTTAAAACCTTAAGCATAAATCAAAGCCATTTCTTCTTAAAGCTTAACTGTTAAAGTTTAACTGTTAAATTCCTCACATAAATATAAATTCGCTCATAGGTCTGTTCGTGTCATATATTCGTCATACATTGACATTTTTTTTTTATTTGTACACCCTTTAGTATGGCCGCCATATAAAATAGGGAAAAAAGCTTAATACCTTAAAATAAATCAATTAAACCACAGAGCATCACGATCACAGCAATAATAATTTTTATTAAAAAAAAAGTTTTTTTTCTCTTTAATTTTTTTTTAAACATAAATTTATTTGTAATTGTGGTAAGAAGGAATTATAATGCGGCGAGAGGCAGTTTTATTCAAAGAATAGCAGCAACATTGTTGAACGACAAATTTTGTACCACTCAACTTTAAAGCATGAAAAACCTCCTGCAGATATCTCTAAAAATAAAACAGGTAGCAAAAGATTAAAGTGAAATTAAAGTAGTGCTGCTACCTTAACCGTAACTCTTTTTAATATTGCAGAGGAAAGCTTCTCACCCTTCTCGAAAATTTGCAAAAAGCCATGCTGTGGGAAAATGCATAACAAAAACCTCCGACTTTCAATACATTTTAGGCCCAGTGAGGTGTATGACAAATTTATACAAATAGAAATAATAAACATCCTCAAGAAATGTTAAGTCATATAAAAAGGATAATAGATGAGGACATTAAAAACCAAATATGCAGTTTGACGTTGCTTTGCCTGACAAGTGACATTGCTTACAAAAAAAAATTCTGTCGAACACTGTTATTCAAACATATTAGTTTGGTGAGTCCTTTTTTTTTGGTAATTTAACTTCATATATTGTATTAGACTAAATACCCAATAATTCCGTAGCAATATCTCTATAACACAAATCCTGCCATTCATGAAATAATTAAACAAGTTTTTCAAATGGTTTCTAAAAAAATTCCTCTGATTGTAGGCCTGTCGCTAAACGTCTTTTGGACATTTAGTAAATATTATGTTAAGAACATAAGTGCTCTGAAATTTTTGTTCAAACACAATAAAGACATTCTTTTATATTGTCAACTCTACAAATGTAAAGTTGTGGGTTCAAGTCCTATGCGACATAATTCATCATAATTTATCGATATAATTTCACAACCATAATTTCTCAATACAAGTTTACAACGACCAAGAAAAATTTCACTCAAAACGCTGACAGTCGTGGGTTCAATTCCTATGCTACATTTGCCCCATATAATTAATGAAACATTGTTAATTGTTAATGCAACTGCGCAAGAACCATTAAATTAAAAAAATTGTACTTAATATTTAATTAATAATTTAATTAATTTAATTAATAATTTATTTTCCCAATTAAAAGTTTAATCAATTCAATTAAATTTTTAATTAATTTTATGGCTCAATAATTCAATATATAAATAATTTATTTGTTCGCTATGAAATGCACAAAATGACGGCTTATTTTTATTTAAATAATATTTTAATTACAACTATTAATTTCTTTACAAGTGAAATTCTAATGAATTTTTTAATTGATATTACAAAATTTTTAATTTAAATTTAGTGTTATTTTGTTCTGGCATTCCGAATGTCTAGGCATCAAACATTTTTCTCATGAACATTAGTGACTCTGCTAGTATACAGCTGAGTGCCCTCGTCCATCGTTATTTCAACATTGAAAAAATTATTGGTTTTGATTAATAAAGATTAAAACGTCGTCGACGTACAGTAATTAACAAAATGACTCTCAGTTCGTTTGAAGTGCCTTCTTGACACCACAGATACAGTAACTCTTCTTAACAAATAAAAAAAACCAGCTCAACAGCAGAGTTGTTTAGGAATTAAGTCCTGATTTATAATTTACCATCGGTTCTTTCCTCTACTAATCCTTTTCAAAAAAACCTACATACATTGTTTGCCTGTTAATGGCTGAGTGCAACTTCTTTAAAAAGAAGTCAAATTCTGAAGCTGGTATAAAATATAAGAACAAAAAAATAATACTTTAATAAGAAAATGATTCAAATTAATCGAATTACTTGCTCTATTTTAAAATATTTCGCAAATGCTGTGCGAAACAAATTTCTTTTCATGACAAAATGTCACCAAATCGAGTGTAAATAAAAGTGAAGTTGCCACAATTCAGACATTTACATACACTTCTCTTTACAATTTCATTACTGTCACTTCACTCTCGAATACAATAAATTGACTTCAAGTTGTAAAATGATTTCAACAGCACACGTTTCTGCTTTATTGCACGCCAGTGCCTTTCTTTTCATATAAAAAAAATTCCACCAGCAGCTGAATCCCTGCTGGCAGCTTTTACAAACTATTTAATATCATTTTATTCGTTTATGCCACAGAATAAGCTGCATATTAAGAACAATAACATTCAAATTTAAATTCATTTGCAGCAGCAATACAACTCATGAACACTGAGTGTTTTAAAATGTGCGCCATTTATCGGCATCAAATGAAATAAATACTTCCGATTTAATAAAAATGTTTTCAATATGCACATACATTCGCACATATCTACATACATACATACATACATACATACATACACATATACGAGGGTACTATTTATATTTCGAGAGCTGGCAACACTGATGCCAATAGCTAACATCTGGCAACACCATAATAAATTTAGACATTTTTCAGCATAAACGTACTCACAACGTTTTGATGTACAGCTGCTATTTGTTTCGCTCCCAGTGAATTAAGAAAATCAATTTGACCAAAAAATTAAACTTCAAAAGAAGGTCTTCTGGTTCGATTACTTTTCACAACTTTCGTTGTGGTTTATATCTACAAGAATGAGTTGATGATCTCAGTTCTTGGTATGGCGATAAAGCACCATCACTAACTACAGTATAACCCTAGTATAGTGAATTCAATCGTGGTCGTAGTTCGCTCGCCGAAGAATTCCGCAAAGTCGTCCAAAGTCGCTGTCTGTGCCACAAAATATCGATGCATTGCGTGAACTGATAATGCCAGATCGTCATGTGACATATTGTGAGATAGATTCAACTTTCCACATTTGTTCCCCTTCAATACATTCGATTTTACAAGAACACTGAGTTGTAAAAAAAATTTGTTCTCATTCGATAGACCATAATTTATCAATCGTACAAAAAAAGGCTGGCGTCAAGTGTTGTAGGAAAATGATTAAAAAGTTCGACCGTGGTGCTTCCAAAGACATGTATAAAATTGTGACAAGTGACGAATCATAAGCTGGAAACAAAATAGCAATCGATCGTGTGGGTGTTGCAAGACGAGCTAAATCCAACAAAAGTTGTTCGTGTAAGAAGCACAGAGAAGCAAATGGTGGCCTGTTTCTTCGGCCGAATGGGTCGTTTGGCCAATGTTTCATTTGAGCATCGTAGAACGGTCAATTCTGTGTGGTACGTGACTATTTGCTTGCCTTAAGTCTTTGCAGAAATTCGTAAAACTAATCGCCGAAGGCGAATCATTCTCAAGCGAGCTCCTACACATCTCCTCAAACTGGTGAATTTTTATAGCAGTGCAAACATTGAATTGATGACTCAATTTCCGTACAGTCCTGATTTGGCAAGCAATTATTTCTTCTTGTTGTCGAATATCACAAGTAAACTGCGTGTTCAATGTTTTCCGGGCGCCGAAGAAGCAGTTGAAGCATTCAAAAACCATGGTTTGGAGGTGTTTGGAAAAACTTCTATGGCAAGTGGTTGGAACGAATGAAAAAGTGCATGGATCATCAAGGGGAATATTTCGAAAAACAATGAAGCCAATTTTATTTAAAAATGTTTGTTATTATTTGCCATTCCCGAAATATAAATAGTACCCCTCGTACACATGCATATTTGCAAATTATTCATTGTGTCTTCAATAACAATTGACAACTGACAGGTCCTTTAAAGTCTGTAATTTTTGTGTTTTGCAAACATTTTTGTCAAATAAATTTGAGTTTATTTCACTAAAGTTTCATATCGCTAAATGTAACTCTCGCAAATTATTGGTTTCTTGTCATAAGAGACTTAAAACTTTTGCTGGGATAAATGTGCTACACTTTGAAATATCTAGAAAATAAATTAAAAATTCTTGGGGTTGTTATCATTGTTGTTGTTGTTAGCCCAACTGTTCGTTATATGTTATATCAAATATCAAATATGAAATGAAATTTTCTTTAAAATAGTTCGTCAATTAAATTTATTTACTCGTATTTATTACGTCCAATTGTCAGACGTCGTGTACTGATGGTTAAGTAGTTAGCGGATTGACTGCGCAAACCAGAAGGACACCGGCCCGGTCAAGTCGAAATTATTTCCTGGTTTTTCTGTGCTACATCGTCGGTATTAGAGCAAGAAAAGATCGGCGAAATAAAATGACTCCAATTAGCGTAAAAAATAATGCGTAAATTTTAGCATTAGAGACGCGGCAACTTTTTTTTGGGTGACTCCTTAGTCTAGCGTATGAGCATTAAGCAAATGCTACACGATCAATGTTCAGCTTCAATATTTATCATTGTGTGCGTTTTTTTATAAAAAAATAGTCACACAATATACGTATAACGACGGCTGAATCTTGTTTACTTAAATTTTGTAGTTGATTTTGAAATTTTTAAATAATGCCAGGAGTGTCTTCAAGTCTTAAAAGAAAAACATGTGATGAAAATCGATTGTTTCCAGAGAGCTGGGAAGGAGAATATGCAAAAACAATGCAGCAACATGTTTAATATGCCGTGAAAGTGTTATATAATTTTTCTGGCCTTTTTACTATAAAACACAAATCCTTCGAGGAACCTTTTCCTCCTCAATCACCCTGAAGAAGTGAGAAATTGACATCTTTAAAAAGATCATTGCAACCACAACAAATTATTATTCCCCTGACACTTTCACAAGACTTCGCTGTAACTAAAGCATCTTATGAAATTTGTTACATTCTTTGTGAGCACATGAAAGCATGCGACCACAATGAAATCGTCTTTGTGACCCATATAAAAAAAGATTGAGTATGACTGCTTGACACTATCCCTCACTCTCTAGTAGTAGACAACATACCATGAGGACTGGTCAACAAAAAAAACATGTATTAAATAAAAATTTATTTCCACTTTTACTTTAAATTTAACAAACAAAATTCACTCAAATTGAAGCAGAATTTATAACAAAAAATTAAACGATTAAAAAAAGACATCAAAATATTTTTGGTTTCGAAACGAACGACAAAACAACAGCTGAATTAAAATGGGATCACTAACATTTCAACAAACTTTGGCCATTAAAAGAGAATAAAATAATAAAAAAATTACAAAAAACCCATAAAAATGAAACAAATACATTTAAGTGCATAAAGTTTGTGCGAGGGAAACACCGAAAGAATTACAAGTAGCAAAGATGCACTAAGAATTACATACAGTGAAGTTCGTTTATAATGAACTGCGGGGAAAGGTTAAGTGTTCGTTATAGAAGAACTTCTTTACAAGCGGAGTAAATAATATTAAAAGAATCTACTTTGGGAATATCTTTTTCTTGAAAAAATACATGAAATTCATTATTACATACTTTATGATATTCTCAGAAAGTATTTTTTACAAAAGCAAACTCAAAAATTGAGGAGGAAAGCATATCCATATATTACTATTGCACTAATTGAATTACTTATATGGACTTCGCAATTGAGGGTGTAAGAAATGCAGACTATCCATGACCGCACTATGGTAAACAGAGAACTCGCGAGGTTTGTATTTGTTTACTAGATGCGGTCCTAAGGAGATCCAAGGCTGTAAAATGAGGAAAAAGGAGTGGAGAAATATGAGGAGGAGGAGGAGGACAAGGAGTAGAGAAGGAGGAGGAGTAGGAATTGGCTTTCATTCTCGTTTGCCAATATCTTGCACTGCCTAATGCTCGCAGGAGGAACTTCCTGTTTTGAAGATACTGGGAGGAGGATTAGAAGCAGAGAAGGAGGAAATGTAGGAATTGGACTTCATTCTCATTTGCCAATATCTTGTAATGCCTAATGCTTGCAGGAAGAACTTCCTATTTTTTAAGATACTTGCCAGTTGCAGCGACTATTGTAGGAGCTCTCATAAGTGCGGAGGAGAGGAAAAGGAGGCTTTTATTCTCCTTTGCCAAAATCCAGCATTGTCTAATGCTCGCAGGAGGCATTTTCTACTTTGTGGATGGCTCTGAGTTACAACGACTAATGCAGAAGCTTTCATGATGGCGAAGAGGAGAAGGAGGAGATCATTATTTCATCCCCTTTGTCCATATGATGAACTGTATGTTGCTCG
>OZ004728.1:62427720-62582349 GCA_963924685.1 Dexiosoma caninum | reverse complement strand
TTAGTTCTTAGTGGTTCAGTTCTTATGAGATATCCGCTAAGTATGCAATGCATTGCTCCGGTTGTTATTGTTACTGTTGAGGTATTAATTTTAGGCTAGAGGAGAATTATTTTAGTACAAAAAAAAAAAACAATACAATTTCATGCGGTTTGAACCAAACCTTACCTACAATTTTCTTCTCAAGCACGCCACATTTTAATGCCATTCCAAAAAGGCAAATACATGCTTGTTCTTTTTGGATGGCCCCACTGAATGTTGTTTTAACTACCAATAGCGTAACATAATTACAGACACATCTAAGCTGGAGATTACAAAATAATAATTTGAAATATACAAAAGACCAATGAAATTTTAAGCAAATGCGAGTAGTTATTGTGCAGCAAAAAAAAAAATAAAGTATTAAAATAAAATTAAATGTTACACAAAATTTAATTTATTCCTTCTCTTTTTGCTTTTTGCAGATCTTACTTTATCCGGAAGAGGGTTGGGCACGTACTGCTTCATCGTCGTATTGGACTATAACACCCTGTTGGTGGCAGCCAAATCGTTGTCGCATTGAAGAATTTGCTGGCACTCAACGACAAGTTACAAAAGCCAAAATGGTGCAACTTGAACAAAAAGGTTCTCTGCTAATCGTTGGTCATTTTCGCAGTAAAAATTCATCATCTTCCTCAGCCCACTCCTCAGCGCCAGCCACAGCCACGTCTGCTGCCATAGCAGCCTCATCCGCATCCTCGTCAGCGAATGAAACATCATCCAGCACAACACTGTGCTCGGCATTGGCATCTTCGAGGGATAATGATGAATTTAAATTATATTTAAGCTCTAACATTTCCATGGAAGATTATAATATGGGTTACTGTCTGACGGGTTTTGTGGAGAGACGTTGCCAGCCAACAAATACATTTCAAATGACACATTTTGCTGTCATTAAACGTCAATGGCCGTCCTTAGCGCAAACTAATAAAAGCACTAAAACAAACAGCAGCGGTAGTAGTTGTAGTTGGACGAGTGTTGGTGGTTGTGCTGCTAATGCTGCTACTTCGAAATCAACGTAATTATAGCATTTAAATAGGGATTTTATTTACATATTTATTGGTTTTGCTGCAACTCTAAAATTTCCAGCTCTTCTTCAGTTTTTTTTTCTTCTTTTCTGTTTGCCAATAGAATCAAAATTTTATACTTGTAGTGAAAAATTAAAACAAAAAACCAAATGTAAAGCACTTGCTTTAACTAAAATAAGCAAAGAGATAAATTTAAAAGCATACTTTAAGGGCTAACAAAGTAAAGTAACGCAAAGCATACTTTGTGCAGAGTTAAACAAAATGTTTAATTTGTTTGTATTAATTTTTTGGAATTTATTTAACTTTTTAATTGAATCTGTAAAATACTCAAGAAGAGAAATTACAATTTTCTACTTGTTATAATGCTTTTTAGAAGAGCTTTTCTGGATCAATAAGCTTAAGAAAGAATATCTTAAGTTATTTAAAGTTTTTGATAATTAAAATCCTTTTCATGTGTTAATTTTTTTTTGAACTTATTTGGAAGTTTCTTATATAGAAATTTTCAATGAAAAAGAATTGCCATCCCCAATTGCATTTATTGTTGGTGAGAATATGATTTGCGTGAATAAAATAGAGGCTGCCTGCCGAAACGTAAGTTGTTTTGCAGTGTGGTGACAATGTCTCCTGTTACTAAACGCAACCGTGCAAACTTTGTGTGTATATGGCGTTCCTAAAGTCATCAAACGCACAGTTGAGGCGCAAATAAACGTAACAATCAGCATCATTTAAATTGACAATGCTTTTTTTTAAATACAACTAACTTTCACCCGCGGTTTCGCTCCCGTTTTTATTTCCATCGGTTATACAGTTTCGGAAAAGCATACCTCATCCCTGCGTCGCCTTCTAGTTCTGTTTAAAAAATATATATGTAGCAAATGTTGCCTTCTAGATGCAAAAACATAAATACATTTAGAGTTCATGAAAATCGGTTAGATGGTCTTGTTGGCGTGGAAATTGCCCTTACCTTCCCTCGTGGTTCTAGTTTTGAAAAAAAGTAATATAAAATAATAACCTTCCCAGAGTTGCACAGACTATGTGCACCAAATTTAATCGCGATTGCTCTACAGATGGTGAAGTTAAGTTAAGGTGAAGTTATATTTGAACTGGAACTCCAATTAAGGCGGCAAGTAGAATTCTATTACCTTCAAATATTAGAGTTGAGCAGAGCAAACCCAACTCTTTGAGGACCATAAATTTATCAAGAGTTAATTTTTTTTAATTTTTATTGCAGTATTTTTTTTATTTTTTATTTCATAAACTTGCCAATGTTCATAATTTCCTTTAACACTTCCCCTGCTTTAAAACTTTCAAAGCCACACACACACGCAAACCGTATATACTTGTCTGTCTAAAAATTTCATTGATATATTTTTAAATACTCTATTTTTGAACCCTTTCTAAATGATTATTATGTCGAAAATCAAATTTAAATTATAATTTTATTTCCAAAAAATTTCAAAACTAATTAAGTGTCAGATATGCCAGTGTTAAAGAAGGCAATAAATAATTTGCCAAATTCAAATACATATTTTTTTTCTCTCTCTTAAATTTATAATACAAAAAATTTCCTGCCAACAGCATTAACATACATTCAGCATTGCATATCTTAAGGCTTTGAAAAAGATATTTCTTTCCTAATTCTGTATTTATTTGTAAAATATTATATCTTTTGGTCTGACACAAAGAGATGCATGCATATGTGTTTATGAGCTGTTTGTGCAAGAAAAACTGTTTAAATTGAACAACATAAATAAATAGTGAAAATAATATTGGCACACAGCCCCAAGTTAGGCAACAAAACCAAACAACATAATTTCAAACGAGCTAAAATATACATGTACATGTGTTTGTATGTAAAACTAAGTCTTCTTGTGTACATAATTATGCATTTGATAAACAAAAATCTTGATAATTAGAAATTGAAAAACAATAATAATGACACGCAGATTTTAGGGATCACAACTGAACTAAGTTGAGTTGTGAATTTTTTTATTATGTTTCACAACCAATTTCACTTGCCTTTCGTTAAGTTATTGTCATGGAATGGAAATCTTAATACGAGTAACAAGTGTGAACGAAGACAACTAAATGAACAGCTGATTTTAGTTGTATTCTTTGTATGATTCGCCAGTAGGTTGTCGGCATGCAGCTCGACCTAAAAGCATCTTTTGTATTCTATCATCACCATAAAGAATGAAGCATATGATCATTTCTTTTTTTATCTTGAAGCAGCAGCAGTCAACAGAAGACCCCTATTAAAATTATATTAAAATCAGTTTAATGTAGAGGAGCTGTGGTCTGGAAAGATCTCAATAAAGCGTTGCCTGGAATTTCTTAAAAATTTCACATTGTAGGAAGCTTTCTCGTTTTTAATTTTACTTTACTAGATTCGATTTCGAAGTCGCAACAAGGATTATTATACTATGGGAGCAGCTGTATTCATATGAATCTGCTGATACCACACCGCATGGAGTTAATTCGTAGTAGCTGTGGTTTAATACCAAAAGTCGCTGTGAGATCGAATTTGAATTTATTTTAGAAATTTCAAAGCATGATTTCGATGGGAGGCTCATTGAACTCTACTATATAACATGCTTTTACAAATAAAGTATAAGCTATGAATTGATAAAATTAAATAATTTTCATCTAGCTGCTGTTGGAAATCCAAATAACAAAATTGATAATAAATAAAATAAAATAAATTTGAGTGAAAGTATAGAAGTTCAATTGGGGCTATAAGACAGGCCCTACACCCTCAACAAGGAGGGTTGCATGATGCCAAGAAATTACGAATTGAATTGCAACTCATGATACAGGCCTGTTTGTTTTAATTTTTGGGTCATGAGGACGGTGGTGTGACGTTGTCTTTGCACATCCGTATTCTTGGAATACAATCAGATTAAAACCCCACGGACAGGTACTGATTTAAAACAAAAACTAAACTATTACTAGATTTAAATAGAACAACTGAACTATTTTATTTCGTTAAATTCTAATCCTTCGTTACTCAGCATTTTTATTTTGTCTAGAGCAATAAATCCTTTCCCATGGAAAATTTGTTTCTTTCCGTTTTGTTCTGAAACCGCAAAAAAAGTGCTGGCAGTTTTAAGCAAATATTCTAAAATTACAGTTCTATATAAATATTTAAATAACTATTCAATTGAGCGTGCTAAAATTATTGCACCATCTTCATAATCAAATCTTAGCACCCCCCTCTTCAAATTTCCACTTTCTTGATAAGAAAACGGAAGATATTTTTTAGCATTTAATTAAATTATGAAAATGAAAACTATTTTCCCAAAGAGATAAAATATTTTCTTTATAAAATTTAATTTCTCTGCCCTTAAAATAACAAAAAAAAAAAACTCTTTCTACCAACTCTTTCTGTCAACTGAACTCTCGTGTGTGTATATAAAAAAAAGAATACTAAAAATCATTGCAACAACATCCACAGCAACAAAGAACAACAATAATAAAATGCATGTAGCAAAAATAAAAAAATTGCAACAAATTGCAGCTTTAAGCTTAATAAACTTATGCTCACTTAAGCATGTGATTGTGTTTTTTATTCCATACTTTCTGCACTTACAATCACACAAATACACATGAGTCTGTGTGTTTGTTTGTGTATTCATGCAACATAAGTATTTTTGCTACTGTTGTGATGTTGCTCTATTGGTAAATTGGTATGTGGGGTATGTGCAGTGCTATAAAAATTTATAGAAATTTTATTTCCTACAAGTTTTACTTTTTTTAATTTTTCTACTTTTTTTTTTTCGTTTTTGCAGCAAGAAAAATAATGTGCAAAATTTTTCTTCATTTTTGATGCCTTTACATTCGTTATTGTTTGCATTAAATGTTTTTGAAGTTTCCTTTGTGTTGCTGTATGTTATAGCACAATTTCCTAAGAAGATTTTCTTTTTATTGTATTACATTGTTTAAATAAAAATGTCTTTTACCTCTGTAATATAACTTTAAAATATTTTTCTTTAATATTTAAAGCAATTGAAAAGTTCTTTTTTCACATCATTTAAGTTTAATTTTGTTGTGGCAAAAACCCTCTGATAATTGCATTTGGTTTGGAGCATAAAAAAAGACCAGCCCTGGCCAGAGTTTAAAATTAATAAAGCAAAGTTTTTGAGCTGCTACAAAGAACGCTCTTTTTCAGGTTTAGTAAAGTAATTCAGGAATAAATATATTTTTGGGATTTTTCGATTAAATTTGGCGGCATATTAAAACGAAAAATAACTTAAAAGTTACAACAACAATTTTTAATATTTTAAATTTAAAATTTTTTTTAATTTTTTTCATAACAATTTCCATTTTAAATTATTTCACCGGCTTTTCAATTGAAATTTCACTTCTTTTATTACCCCAAAAGTATGCTACGTATTTGGAATACGTATGATTACTAAACGCATCAGTCATATTACGTATACGCACTGACTGTTTAATGCGATTATTATTCCCACTAACAATTGCTTTATAAGTATGCAACACATTTTATAAATAATTTACGAACGTATGATTGATGTGTTAACAAATATAGCTCATACGTCAAAGCCAGCTAATTAGAAGTCATACAATGGTGAAAGATTGCATGATGCATAATTCACGTATATTTTCTACACTAATAAGTCAACGTTTTCACATTTCATATGTGTTGCAGTTTTGCTTTGCTTTTGCTTTTGCTTATGCAACTGGTAAATAAATCGCATTGCAGCATTAAAAGCACATTAAAAACGATTGCTTGTTTTGTTCCTCTGGATTTTCCTTCGCTTTTATTTCCTCCTAAATCATAATAAGCTTTTCTACTTTCCTTATGGTTTCACTTGCTGATCAAAAGGTGGTAAAATAAATAACAAAAAAAAAAAAACATACGAGTCGTTTGTATTCTCTTTGTATTTCATATGAAATATTTATTTCTTCCATTAATTTTATTTAGTCCTGTTGTATTTCTATGGCGGCAGGAGCCCTCTCTCTCCCTCTCTCTCTCTCTGCACAATACAGTCTGCGGTTATTCGTGTGCACGTATAGACGTTTGTGTTAAATGCGAATGTCAAGTATTGCGTGAAATTGTGTCAAAATAACTCAAGCTTAAAATGATTTTCTAGCCAAAAATATTCTATATGAAACGTTCAGCGCAGTGTATGGAACACATCCCGCCACACATACTGGCAGACTTTGCTCCTAAATGTAGGTGATTACGAAAATGAAAAAAATTAATAAAAAATTAAGCAACGATTCAGTTTGCAAGGCAAAATTCAATCAACTGTTATTCCAAAAATGTGAAATCAAGCAAAGGTTTTTCCATTTTCATTCAAAAATTTTATTTTCGTTATAAAAAAAAAGTAACAGCTTCTCGGCAAACAAATTGATTTTTTTTTTATTGAAGAATTTATATAATAATTATTAAATATGGATAAAAATATATGTATTTTTGGCTTTGCAGGAGGCATTGCAAAATAGAATAGAAACTTTTTTTTTTATTCTAATATGAATAGGTTGCTGGGTTATTTTTTATCCTCATTTTTAGCTGAAGTTCGGCAACAATCAGCTAAAAGGGAATTTCACCGTGTTGGCAGCAACATGTTTCAAATAATCAAAATTTATTTCTTTAATTTCAAATTTCATTGGAAATTATTGTCAACGTAACGCTTGAAAAGCGTTATTTTTACGGGGGAAAAAAAATTAAACAAATGAATAAATTTATCATGAGTTTCAAAACATACGAAGTACACGGTGGCCAAAAATCACCGAAGGAGTTTAAATTCATTATAACTTCTTATTTAAGACAATATTATTAAATTTTTTTTTGATGTTAATGGAGAATATTTATAAAATTATTCCTGTATGGTTCTAGGCTTATTAATATAGACTAATCCTTTCAAATAACCCCACAGAAAACAAGGAAGGAATGTGTGTCTGCTAAGAAACATACGGATCGTGTCATAGGTGGGGAACTGTTCCACTTTACACAGAAAAAAGTTAAATTTTTCAGTTTTAATATTTAAAACTTTAATTAGAATTATAGTTTCACTTCTATTTTTATTTTGACCTTTATTAAATTTTTTAATTATATTTAATTTTGAGCGATGGTCTTTTTTATGAAACGTTTTTTTTTCAATTAGTTATTTATTTATTTTTATATATTATATTATTAATTTCAATTATTGCAAGACCAATTGAATTCTAGAACACAATATATTCATTATATTTTGCAGTGGATTTTTTTGAAATTAAATTTATTAAATAAAAAAAAAAATTGTAAAATTTATTTGAAAATTAAATAAATAAAATTATAAAATAAATAAAATAATAAAAATAAATCTTTACAAATTGTAAATACAAATTGTTATTTCCTGACGATGCTACCTATTTCGTAGCAAAATATTGAAAATAAATAATTGAAAAAAACGTTTCATAAAAAAAAGACCGTCGCTCAAAAATAAATATAATTAAAAAATTTAATAAAGATCAAAATAAAAATAGAATTGAAATTATAATTCTAATTAAAAAATAAATATAATTAAAAAATAGAATTATAATTTTTTTTTTTTAACGAAAACCAATTTTTCTGAAGAAGCTACACAAAGGAGTAGCGAAATATCGAATAAACATAAATATTACATATATCAAAAGGTCCTGCGACTTAAATAATTAGTGTAATTAATTTTTTAAATTAAAATGTTAACCAACTCAATTAAATTGTTAATAAAATCTTGGGTTCAATACTTAAGCAAATAAATAATTTTTTTTTGTGCTACGCTTTGTACGCTTAATTTTAGTTATATTCTGAAGTTATTGTTTTATTGGAATGCAATTTAAATATTTTTTTTTGCTACTAAAAAAATTGTTTGAAATTTGCAAAATATTTAATTAAATTCTTAATACAAATAATTAAAAATTTAATTGAAAACAAATTCAATAAAGTTCAATGTAATTGATAATATTAATTTATTTACTGTTGAAAATCGAATAAATTTTTTTGATTCTTATTAGAAAAGATTTAATTAAAATTTTATGTTTATTTTTTTCTGTGTAATGTCACCCAATACGCTTTTGCCGGAATGCTCTATTATATGGCTTTAGTTATAGCGCTGGAAGATGAAATTTGAATATAATTCATAGTAATTTGACAAAATTTTTTAATATTTTCTTAATGAATTAAAAATGTTTTTTTTTTTAATTCTCTAGACCCAGTTTAACCTGGAATAAAAATTTAAATAAAATAAACTAAAATCTAATTATTGTATTATAGTAATGTAAAAGTGCTTGTACACTTAGAATCTAGAACCTAGAATCTAGCAACTAAAGAATAAATATTGTTTTCTTTTCTCTGTGTGTGAACGTAAAGTGTCGTTATGAAAAAAAGAAATTACCAAAAAAAATAATAAATAAAATTATTTTCTCTTTTCCTTCAGCTAAGTGTAGAATTTAACTCTAAGAATTTGATTTTCTTAACTATTCAGTTTGATAACCAAAAAAAAAACACAAAACTTTATACAAACAAATAAATGCCAAAAAAATCTTTTCCTCTCTAAGCGACTCATACAAAAACACTTGCATATTTAAACAGCCCCTACCATCCACCCCCCAAAAAAACACCTTCTCACTAACATACACAATAACAAAACAAAAAAAAAAAAAAACAAAAACATTAATATTCATGCTTGACAACATGCCCACAGAAATAACCAGCATTTGCAGCATCGAAATCAAAGAAAACTACAAATCACAACATCAAAAGCAAAAAGGAAAAGTTTTTAAGCAGTTTAAAAGAAAACTATATCGAAATTCGTCCATAAATTGGAGTCTGATTTTAAACCGGTAGTCTTTAAAATAAAAAAAAAACAAAATTACAATAAACAAAAGCAAAAGCGAAAGCGAAAGCGAAAAAGCTAAATTCCTTAATTAATGCTTCGCTTTAGAGATGAAATATTTTAGAAAACTCCTACCATAGTGTCATTGTAACATTTAAGCAGATATTTTCTATTAAAAATCGAAAGTAGTTTAAGCTTTTTTAAAATCAAAGTAGTTGTAAGAGGAAAATTATGTACATATTCGGTTTAAATCGAATTTTTTATACGCTACACCAGCTAAAAGATTTGCCTTGGTAAACAATTAAATGGAATCTTTAGAATTGGTGATTTTCATTTGCAGTACAATTATTCCAGTGAATGAATTTAGCAAAAAGAGCAGCCACAGCAGGGACTTCCAAGAGCGATTATTCATGCTTTAAAAAAGGATCTAAAGGATCTAGACGACATACTCTTTAAAAAATAAAATCCGCGTTTCCATTCTATCGTTCAATGCTCTTAATAAAACTTTGCCTCAATTATTACGTTTTTTTTTAAGTTTGCAAATATAAATCTGCTACCAGAGACACCCTTTATAATAAATAGTCGTCAGCTGGGCTTATAAGTTCACTTGATATGAATTCGCCTTGCGATAAACCAAAAGTTTGTATACAGGCCAAGACAGTTAAAAGTTGTAAAGTCAATTTCGTGCCCACCTGTATTAAAAACAAACAAAGTTTTGAGCTTTCGCGAATACGGGGGTTCCCAAATATACTAAGCAGAAAATCACAACTTTGAGCGTTTGTCAATAAGGCACATAGAAAAAAAAACACTTTTTTTACATCTAATTAACTTTTTTAATTATTTTCCCTATTAATCAATTTAATTAAATTTAAAATTTTTTTTTTTTTTTTTTGAAATATATTTATTAAGCTTGAGGTCTTTTTTTTTATTTTATTTTGTTTTATTATACGATATTTCGTTAACAGCTTGTTAACATCATCTTAACAATGTTAGCAAATATCGAATAAATAAAACAAAATAAAGTAAAAAAAGACCTCAAACTTAATAAATATATTTCAAAAAATATAATAAAAAAGGTCAATTTGATAATATAATTTAAATTTTAAATTAGTTTTTGGGCTCAATACTTCAATAAATAAAGTTAATATTTTTTTATGAAATACATAAAATGGCAGCTTACATTTATTTTTTTATTTTATTTATTATTATTATTTTATTTATTTATTTGATTATTTTATTAAACATTTATTTGCAAGTTTCTAAATATTTAATTAAATTTTTAATTATTTTTATTAGAAAAAATTAATTGAAATTGAATTCGGGCAATAAAGTACACAAAAAAATTTGACTTTTTAATTTCTAATGAACACTTTTAATTAGAAGAATTCATTTCCCCGAAGAAAAGTTTAATCAATTTAATTAAATTTGTAATTATTTATATTTTGGGCTCAATATTTCAATAAATAAAGTTAATTTTCTTTTATGAATTACACAAAATGATGGCCTAATTTTCTTTTTTTGTTATTAAACAATTATTTGAAATTTTCAAAATATTTAATTAAGTTTCTAATTATTATTAGTAAACATTTAATAGAAAATTAAATCAGGGAATAAAGTACTAATGAACACTTTTAATTAGAATAATTTATTTTCCCAATTAAAAATTTAATCAATTTAATTAAATTTTTAAGTAATTTTCGCGCTCAATACTTCAATAAAGAAAGTTATTTCTTTTTTATCAAATAAACAAAATGCCGGTCTATATTTATTTATGTTTTTTTATGTTACTGAAGATTTATTTGAAATTTTCAAAATATTTAATTAAATTTTTTAATTCTTATTTTTTAACCTTATTTCTTTTAAAAACTATTTATATATTATCTTTTAAGCTTTAGTAGAAAAAAAAAAAATAATATAAAATTTCCTGAAGATGTTAACCGATGGTTAACGAAATATCGAAATAGAAAAATAAAAAAAAAACCCTTTAAGCTTAAAAGATAATATATAAATTGTTATTTAATTAAATTTTTAATTATTATTAGTGAAAATTTAATTAGAAATTTATTCAATTAATCCTTTAATTATTTATTTTTAAATTTTATTTATTTTATTTTATTTATTTTTAATTTTATTTATTTATTTAATAAAAATTTTAATTATTATTAGTGAAAATTTAATTGGAAATTTTTTCAATAAATTCAACAATCATCAGTTTTAGAAAATCTGATTTATTTTTTAATTGATATTACAAAATTTGCCATTAAAATTTTGTTTTATTTGTATGTGTATGTTGCTAATAATACGCATTTCTCGTATTCCTTTCTAAAAACTTTGTCAAGTTAAATAGATGATATTGACGACTTTCTTAACTACCTCTCTGCTGGCACTACGAAAGTACTGTTGACGTGTTTAGGTGCGTAGAAAATATGCCTGTGTTTATATACGTGTTCTATTCAACTGCTGTTGGAGATTAATTTTTCTTCCTTTTCCTTTATTCTAATAATTGTTACATTATTTTGATAAATTAACTATGAACTTAAACACAACGAAATATTCATTCTTTTTCTTAAAAGACATTTATCGACATTAATCGACTACAACAACAAGAAATATAAATCAGTAAAACTTTCATTTTATTCCCTCTCAATAATGCTTAAATATTTTCAGTGCGCACTCAGTTTTCAGGCGAAACTATTCATTCACATTGAAACAATTAAGAGAGTTTTTTTTCGATGCCTGATCCAAAATCGAACATACGTTTGTATTTCAGCAATATCTTGGCTGCCGGTGTAGCATTTAAATTGTAGTTGATAAGTCATACAAATTTATAGAAACAAACAAAAAATCAAAATGAAAAAAAAAAAAAAATAATGCCTGCCAATGCTTGACTCACAATCATTACCAAAAATTAAAATTAAGACAAAACCCACCCCTTTAGAAAAAATATTGAAAACAAAAAAATAAAGAAAATTAAAAGAGAATCATTTACATCAAACATCACCAGTAATAAAATACTCAACTAGCAAAAAAATAAAAACCAACAAAATCAAAACTAAAGCACCGGAAATCAGCTCCAATTAAATTTTAATAAATATTAATTATAAAAATAGATGAAAATAAAAGAAAACGAAAAAAGAGAAAAAGAAAAAACCAAGAAAATTAATGGAAAATATTTTAAATGTGAATTTGTGTATTTAATACTAATAAATGTTTGTACGTGTAAGTTATTTATTAGAACGCTTTAGAGCTTTAGTAAACGCTGTTTTTAAGTTTCCTCACTGCTTAAATTTTTATTAGAATTGATTGTGTTTTTTTTTTTTTTTTAGTTATAAACATGAATATTTTACAAAAACTTTGGCAAAGTAACTGCGAAGAAGGCAGTTGAAGTTCTTAATTTCAGAACCCGAAATAAACGCTGTTTTCGATATATATCCTGGGTTAAATATACAGAAAAAATCAGGAGTGGCTTTTTTCAATTAAAACTAATGTTTGATTTAATATTGAACTTCTATTATGCCGTTAATTAATTTTATTACTTTTTTCAAAAAAAAAAAATTTTTTTCAATTAATTTTTTAATAGATTTTTAGTTAATATTTAAGTAATATATTCGCTGCTGGCATAGAAACCAATATAAACGGAATTGGATTTGAAAAATCTTATTTTATTTAATTAAATTTAATATTAATTCTCCTTCTTATTCGACCTTCCATTTTTATTGTATGCAATAAATTATTTAGCAATGCAGGTCGTATTTTTATAAAATTTTTAATTTATTTGTAATATATTTTTTTTTCTTTTGTTTTCGATTTTTCGTTAACCTTCGGTTAGCATCATCAGGAAAAAAAATTTTTTTTTTTTTGAATAAAATTATTTAACAAACAAAATTAAAATATTTTATATTTAAATTATATTATTAATTCACCTTTTTTATTATATTCTTTGATAAATATAAATTATAATTTCCTATTATTCCTGATGATGTTAACAACCTGTTAACGAAATATCGAATAATAAAACAAAATAAAATAAAAAAAAGACCTCAAGCTTAATAAATATATTTCAAATATATTTTATATTATTTGAAAAGAAAAGAAAAACATTTTTTTATGATATTTCGCTATCACAATAAAATAATTTTCAATAATATAATTTTCACAAAAAAAAATAATTTTGAGTAAAATTATTTAACAAATTTTTTAATTATATTATTTATTTCTCAAAATTTCGCTACCAAATAGGTAGCATCGTCAGGAAATAATAATTTGTATTAACAAAAATATTTTTTTAAAATAAGGGAAAGAAAATATTTTTGAAAGGAAATGAAATTTTTTTTTTTTTTTTTTTGTCATTAATATTAAAAATATTCTTTATACATATGTATAAATGTGTGTACATGAATACATAAATAAACAAGTTTTCAAAGTTTTTTTTTTCATTATTTAACACACATAAAATCAAAATATTTTATATTATTTGAAAAAAAAAAAATTTTTTTTGTCAATTATATAAAAGTATTTTGAAAAAAATTATAATTATATTATTTTTTATATAAATTATTATAATTGTTAAATATTTCATATGTAATTTGAGTTATTTATAATTTTTAGGAAAAATAAAAGCAACATTAAAAAAAAAATTTTTTTTTTAAATAATATAAAATATTTCGATTTTATGTTTGTTAAATAGATTTTATTAAAAAAAAACAAAAAATTATTTTTCCTGATGATGCTAACCAAGGGTTAGCGAAATATAGAAAAAAAATATTTTTTTTTTCTTTTCAAATATAAAATATTTTGATTTTATATTTGTTAAAAAAATTTATTAAACAAAAAATTATTTTTCCTGATGATGCTAACCAAGGGTTAGCGAAATATCGAAGTAAAAATAATATTAAAAAAATTTTAAAATTTTATAAAAATAAGACCTGCTTGCTAAATAATTTATTGCATACAATTAAATTTAATTTTAACGCACAGTTTGTATAATAAAATTGCATTTATTTTCTTCTCCCACAACTCGTTGAAAGCATTTTTTTATGCTATACCCAATAACTTTTTTTTTGCCACTTTTTTTATTGTTGTTGCTGCTGTGTCCATTGTTTGAAATTATGGTAGTGTTTTTATTTATCAAATTATCCTTTACTTTTTCAATTTCATTGAGCTTCATTTAAATTGTCAGCTATTTTAAATTTTTAACTTGGCAGCACTGTCTTTAATACATGAAATTCAAGGTTGCATTTCATTAAATCAACTTAAAACCCATTCAAAACAAGGTTTTAACAAAATATCTTTACGTTACGTGATATTTTTTTTTTATCTTGGACCATGAATCCGGGAATGAGATCTACACATGCGATGTATTGTGCTGGAACTAGGAAATTAGGTTAAGGGCAGGAGGATAGAGGGAGTAGTATATATGATTTGAATCTTCCCACCTCAAAAGTGACAGGAAAGACCACCGCAGGGAGTTTGTTCCACATGCATACTGTTCTTCCGAAAAATGAGTTCTCTCTGAAATGTGTAGTGCGATTCACTGCCAAATCGGTCACAAATGGATGCGCCCTTAATGATGAACGTATTGTACGCAGGACGTATTTAACGGTTTTAGGTAACAAGTTCCCTGATTTCATTAGAACACACTACATAGTATTAGCGATACAACAGCGAAACACAAATCACATTGCGACGATGCTTAAGAGAGTCAATAGATTTGGCTAATTAACCGTCTCCAAAGAGTTTCTTTGCCCTTTCCTCTACACGGTCGATTAACTTAAAAATTTGCTTGGAAACCCCCGGCCCATACATCGGTATTGTAATGCACCTTTGGTCGGATGTAAGCGGAATAAACAGTAAGGAGATCAGATGGGGTCAAGTATGTCTTGCACTGTCGTAGAAAACCGAGGCATTGAATGCTTCCTTTGACACTTGAAGAAGTGCTCAGTTCCTCGAACATCACACTGAATCTTTATGACAAGAACATCAAGACCTTCTGATTCCCCAATATTTGTACCACCCATAATTACAGCTGAATCAGCATGATCGGGCATGCGTCGGTGTGTAAGGATCTTTGGGCATTGAAATCGACCCTGTTCGCATAATCCCTTTCCGATATTCTCGTGAGGTTACCATTTAGCGATTTATGCATATTCTGCTTCATAATCGCGATCACAGTCGATGTCGGTCTACGATCAAATGAATATGCATGGCAGATACTGCTGTCATCTGCGTTTAATTTCATTTAAATTATCCTTTTTTATGCAGCAGTCGTATTTATTTCATTTACTCTGTTTTAACCCTATTAAAATACTGCCGTATGTATTAAAATTCATGTTACAATATAAAAATGCATAACCCCATTTATGTGTGTGTATGTGTGTGGGTTTACTTGCCGAGTCGGCAGTACAACGCATTTGCAATAAATAATTGTAATCTGCAGTCATAAAATTAAAATTAATTAACGGTAATTAAACCACTTAAATTTAGTTGCATTGGTGGACGAAACATAAAAATGGCAAATTGTTTGTCACATTAAAATGTCAAATTCTCAATTGAAAGCAAATTGTTTAGTTGTAAAAGTCAGCTATAATTTATACAATTTGGTTAACCCAACAAAAGGTTTTTTTGTGTATTTATATGATATTGAGCAAGAAATGGAAATGGCAAAATTAAATAAATTTACAAAACACTTACGTCAACATTTTAGTCACCATTATTCAGCTTCGGGTACCTGTAAAATAAACAGAGAAAAAAAAAAATGGCTTTTAATTTAAAAATTAATTTTAACAATTTTTTATCTTCTTCTTCAATAATTTTGCATTAACGCCGGCATTTGAAATACTAGAAATAATTAAATGTGTAATTCTCTTTTCAACTGAAAAAATAAAACTAAAAAAAATAAAAATAAATTCTTGTAATTATCTACTCCAAACACTGTGCGCATTAAGAAAACCAATTAAAGAGCTTCATTAGATTTAGCAGAAACCTAAGATTGTTTAAATTTTAAGATTAAAAAAGAAACTTGCATTTTTGCTCAAAGGAAAACAGCTTCTAATATTTACCCAAGAAAAACAAAACTCACAAATAAAATAAAAATAATGAACTAACAATTCTATTCTATTTCCCTTAAAAATTTAAGTAAAATTAAGAAATCAAAACGTATTATAATATATTGTCGTCCTACTAAAAGAAAAGGAAACAGCAGAAGAGCTAATAAAAATTAATTAATAAAAATAAAAAAAAAAATATTTACATTGAACGCATTACAAAATTTAATAAGCGATAAACAAAATGAACTTGACTTCAACGGTCCGTGGTCGGAAACATGAAGACGTAATTGAAACTAAAAAAGTTATTGAAGTACAAGGCAAATAGTCTGCATGTCATAGAAAGCTGCGCGTAGTCGATATATTTTTATTAAATTTTATTTTTATTAAGCTTAAGATAAAACAGATAAAACAACAACAACAACAAAATCCATAAGAAAACAAAAATTAATTTATAAGAAAGAATTTGTGACAGAAAATAAAAACAAGAAAAAAAAAAAGATCAGCAGAGAAGCATGCAAATAAACGATGAAAAAGAACGAAAAAAATTTTTCTTTTTTTGTATTCTTGTTATACAGGGTGGGTCCAAAATCAGCGGAGGTGTTTGAATGGCTTATAACTTTTTATTTTTCTTTTTGTTTTCACTATTTTCTAAAGAAGACTTTATTTCTCAAATCAACGATCAGCGTGCAAATCGTCTTTTTTAAGACATACCGCATGACCAGCACTCAGTAGATGAACCCTACACATGCGGTGCATTGTGCTGGAACTAGAGGAGAGGGATGGTAGGAGAAATGATAGGAGGTGAAGCTTCACTGTCTTACAACACTGCTTTTTGCACGTTCTTTGTTTTTATAGCAGTGTTGCAGCGCGTCTGATGTCAAGGAGACTGATAAAATTTTTGAAGCTTCGTTTTTTAGTAACAATTTTTAGTAATTTTTTTACTTCGCCGGTGTTACACAATATCGACGAAGGAGGGCGTTCTGATGTGACCGCCTGTGGTTTGGATACAGCTGAAGCCGTTACTGTTCAGTGACCAGTGAATATGCCTTCGCCACTGAAACCTTGCGACAACAACTGACACAAAGTCGCACACAAATGCACATCCGAAAAAATGCGAGATGTTTTTTATGAGTCTGAAACTGGGCTTGAACCCAGGAAAATTTTTTGTTTTCTAGTCAACGTGCAAACTACTTCGACCATCGCCATCCTCACTATTTTGTAAAGAAAACTTGGAGAATTTCCACAATTTAGCAACGTGCCGAAATCGTTGAAATTTATTTCTCAAATCAACGATCCATTGTTTTGATTCAGCGTGCATATCATAGGCTAATATAGACTCGACATAAACAAAAAGAAAAAGGGTTTTCTCAGCTGTGCTATGTACATCGAAAAGAGAAAGAAAATCATTGGGAAAGCAATGGGTTAGAAGCAATAATTATACATTGCTTTGCACAACATATGTTTAAAAATTATTAGTAGTTTTCGTCCACAAAATTTTTGACAAAAGCAAACAAATATATGAAATTTTATTCATTATGTTGAATTAAATATAGAATTCAACAAAAAAATTTGGTTTATCTATTAAGCAAAGGGTAAGTATTTAAATGGAATATATTATTTGACTTCCGACAAGGTATTTATCATAATATCATATATTTTCTTGTCAGGCACCCTTCATCGGAGCAATTGGAAACTAGTTTTATGGTATTAAATTTCCTTAAGTTGTTCAATTTGATGGTCCTCTACAGCAGTAAGTGCAGCATTGAGTAAATGTGCCGTGAATACAGAATATTAGCCGGCCGCTTGTGTTAATTTTTACATATTGAAGTTGCAGATTAGGAAGTTGAAGGTTTTGTTAATTTCCTTCAATTCTTTTCCTTATACAAAAATCAAAGTGAAGTAGTTACAACAAATTCGTGTCAAGAAGAATGGCATGAAATTACTTTAAATACAGGCAGACAACAAAGCTTATGTTGCGGAATATATGTACATATGTACATATTTTACAATTTGCTTTCTTTCAGAAAGAACTCACAGTACTTGACGGGATATTAAAGTAGCTGAAAAAGCTGGAGGTGTTAATGCAAACAATAAAAGCAATCGCTTTATTTATTGGCGCAGTATGAGGATGTATTAGAATTATCAGAAATAAGCTTGGATTTTAATTTGTACCAAAATAATGTAAGGTATACATTTACTGATTCACCCGTGATAGCTGTTAACATAGTAGAGCAGGAGATATATTCTGTGTTGTTGGTTAGTACGGTTTGTAGTCTGTATCGTTTGTCTTACCGTCATCCAGTTAATGAACTCTTTGAATAACACAATGGCTTGGATCACATTATATCAATAGCGCCATTGTTTGCCAATATTTGATAGTTTAAATGATGCATGTGACGTACAGCTTCCACTACTATAATTTAACCTGATTTAAATAAAATTTTTAAATAAATTTAAAATATTTTCCATTTTTCTTTCATTTCTTTTTTTTCATTAATTTTACAATTGAACATAAGCAGCACATTCAATTGCTTTTATTTATAATTTCACTTTGTTTGGTACGTACACTTATTACCGAACACTTTTTTCTTTTTTTAATATTAATATTTTGGCGAAAAATTATATAAATACGCCAAAATATTAAAAAATTTGCACATTGTAAGGATTTTTTTGTCAATTAAAGTAAAAATTCCGATAAAAACATTGAAAAGGGAAAATTGCAAAAACACACATTTGCTATCCCTTTTCGATCTTTATAGCGAACGGAGATGTTAAATTTTCACGACCCTGTTTTTATGTCGAGTCTATATTAGCCTATGGTGCATATCGTCGTTAATTTAATGTGCGCGTTGTACCCTCAGAATCAACAATAAACCCTCTGGTTGCAAATTTTCGATAACAAGGGGCATTAAGGAACCATCCTGGTGCCGGCAGACGATGAACGGTGCACACAGATGACAATATTAAGGAGGTACAGGAGAGCATTTGCAAAGATGGAGAACTATCAACCAGGTGACGTTCGATACAACTTGGCCTCTCACGACGGTCGCTGCAGAAAATTTTGAATACAATAAGAATGTTGCCATGCAAAATTCACACTGCGAGGTACACAATGGCTGTTTTACGCGACATCTTTGGTGAACGAATTATTTCCCGTACTAGCGATTTTAATTGGCCTCCACGTTCACCAGATTTAATCGGTCAAGACTGGGTCCTTTAAGGTTATTTGAAAGGAAAATTCTGCATTAATAAGCCTAAAAATAATATACGCGATGAAATCAATAAAATAACAGCCTGAAGTTTTGCGAAAGTTTATGGAAAATATTTAGGAAAGAGCAAGAATATGCGAAGCAGAAAATTTCCACCATTTGCGAGATATAATTTTTTATAATTAAATTAAAAATATTCTCCATTAATGTAACAAAAAAAATGTAATAATATTGTCTTAAATAAGAAGTTATAATGAACTCAAACCCCTTCGATCATTTTGGGCCACCATGTAGAAAGAAATCAAAGGTAAGTACCACTGTTGCTAAATTGTTCGCAAATTAGAAACTACGGGAAATAAAGAACACATCCATTGCATTCCCTGCCAGGTTGTAACTCTACATATGTGCTACATATACCTTGACTAAGCGATATACATATATCAACAGTAACAATAGTAACAAATTTATAGTACATTCATTTGGGTGCCTTTTTCTCTTCAAGAAATGTTACGACGGAAATTTCCATCTTCATGCTAAGCAGGGTTAAGCGAATTTTTTAATTGTCAAAAAAATTCTAACTTTTTCTTTTGAATGTCAAGATTTTTGCCGATTTCGAACTGGCAATCAAAGTATCATACGAAATGGTTTTACTCAGAAGAAAGTTTTAAAACAAATTTAAATATTGTAAATTCAAACTGCGAAGTATTATTTTTATAAAGCTGGATTCATCCATTGTTCCAATCAAACTGTTAGCATAACTTGAGAATACCACAGTTGTATGTTCTCTGGTAAAATCATAAACAAAATCGAATGGAAAATTTTTCAAAAAGAGTTTTTGCTAAACAGAGTTTTTGAAAATAATTTTATATAAATTAATTTCATGTCTTGTTTTTAAATTAATTTAAATGAAATAAACTTATTGTACTAAACCCAGGCCAGCTGATGTATATTTTGAGGTTATGGTTTGATTACTTCATTTGCTTCAGTATTAATCCAGTTTGAAATCGTAAAATTTTAATGGCTGCATATGTACTGTGAAGCATGTGGCATTTTGTAATAAAACAAAATTAATAACTGCAGAACTGATGACCATGCCAGGGAGCAAATTTCAATTTGACTACAGTTTTATTTGCCAACCAACTGAGCAAAGAGCCATACTACCGATTTATACAGGGTCTTCCAACAGAGACTTTCGAATTTTGACAGTTGATAATGCGAGTCTTGTATTTAGGCTACATCTGTCAAATTAGTTGTCATTTATTCAGTCTGTTATGCCAAATCAACATCGATGGATAAAGAATTCTGCAACATGTGCAAAGAATAAAATTGTTTCAACAAAATGAGAGTTCTTTTCGTATCGCGTACTTCGCCCATTTTACGGTCAGCATAAACGTCCTACCGAGAGAACTCTTCGCAAAGAGGTGATTAAATTGGAGTCCAGTAGTTCAGTAAACGATCGACCAATACCCGTACGTCGTCGATGATCCGCCGAAAACATTGCCACAGTCCGTGAGAGTGTGCAGGAGAATTCAACGCTTTCAATTTTGCTTCGCTCACAAAAACTCAGCCTTTCGCAGACCACAACTTGGGGAATTTTTTCGTCGTGACTAGAAGCTGCAACTGTACAAAATTCAACTGGCCCAGGAACTGAAGGTAAACAACTATAGATAACAACGTGTGGCTGAAAGAGCTCTGCAGCAGTTGGCAACTGACCCTCATTTTCATCGAAAAATCATCTTCAGCGATGAGGCGCATTTCTGGATGAAAAGGCACGTGAACAAACAAAATTATGAAATTTGGGACGCCATCAATCCACATGAGATCCCAGAGCGTCCAAGGAAACCCGAAAAAGACACTGCTGGGTGAGGATTTTAGGGCTGGCAACGTCATCTGTCCATATTTCTTTGACAACGACGTTGGCCAGGCCATCACTGTCAACGGAGAGCGCCAAAGGTCGATGCTTGCCAACTTTTATGGGCCTGAATTGGATGATTGGGACACCAACGACATGTGGTTTCAAAAGGACAGCTCTACGTACCACACAGCTAATGCCAGATTGAATATTCTGCACGAACAATTTGAGGGCACCGTCATCTCACGTGGAAGTGATGTGAACTGGCCACTAAGACCGTGAGATTTTACCCATTTAAATTTTTTTTGTAGGGTTTCTTTAAGTCGCTGGTGCATGAAAACCACAGCGATCTTCAAAGCCAACATAACCCATGCCCGACGATCAAATTGAGCCTGATTTATGCACCAGTATCAGGCAAAATTTATTATTTCATATGAGCTCCGCCGAGAGAAGCCATGGCGGACAATTGACTGATGTTATAATCCACACATAATGGCATCAATAGGTCTTTCAAAGAGCTAAAAAATAGTTGATGATATCTCACACACACACACACACACACTTTCTTTTATTTAAATTTAAAGATTGGAAGCGCTTAATGGAAGACCCTTTAAATGCAATGCATGCCTCGGCATGTATGTTAGTCAACTAATATTGTAATAATAAAATCAAGATACATACACACACACACTAACAGCTACAAGGCTGACTATATCCAGCGGAAAAACTTCGAAGAACTTTTTACTTCAGGCCTCACTAAAGGCCTGCTTACGCATTTTTTTGATTCAGTTACCATTCTCATCTAAGAATGATACATATTTCGAGAATAGCAAATAATAACAAACATTTTTAAATGAAATTGGCTGCGAAATTGTTTTTCGAAATATTCCCCTTGACGATCAATGCCATTTTTGCATTCGTTCCAACAATTTGTCATGGAAGTTTTTGTAGGCACCTCCAAAACATGGTTTTTGAACGTTTTAACTGCTTCTTCGGCGCTCGGAAATCATTCACCACGCAGTTTACTTGTGATATTCGGGAACAAGAAGAAGTAATTGGGTGCCAAATCAGGAGTGTACGGATGCTGAGTCATCAATTCGATGTTTTCACTGCTCTAAAATTCGCCTGTTTGAGGAGATGTTTGTGTGAGAGCTCGCATTGTCATGATGGAGAATGATTTGTCTGCGGCGGTTAAATTTACGAATTTCTCCGCAGACTTCAGGCAAACAAATGGTCATGTACCACTCAGAATTGACCGTTCTACGTTGCTCCAGCGGCCACATGGCCCATTCGGCTAAAGAAACAGGCGACCATTTGCTCCGCTGTGCTTCTTCCACGAACAACTTTTGTTGGATTTAGTTCGTCTTGCAACACCTACACGGTCGATTACTATTTCGTTCATGATTCGTCACCTGTCACGATTTTATACATGTCTTTGGAAGCACCACGGTCGAACTTTTTAATCATTCTCCTACACCACTTGACGCCAGCCTTTTCTGGAGCGATTCATAAATTATGGGGTATCGAACGAGAACAAATTTTTTTTTTAAACTAAGTGTTCTTGTAAAATCGAAGGTATTGAAGTGGAATTAATGTGCCAGGATGCCTCTATCCCACAATATGTCACATGGCGATCTGGCATTATCAGTTCAAGCACTGCATCGATGTATTAAGGCACAACGACTAATTTTAGACGACTTCCACGGAATTCATCGGCGAGCGAACTACGACCATGATTGAATTCACAATACCAGCGATATACTGTTGTTTCTGATGGTGCTTTATCGTCATGCAAAGAACTGAGTTCATCAACACATTCCTGTTGAGATGATCCACGTGGAAAATTGTGAAAAATAATCCAACCAGAAGACCTTCTTTTGAAATTTCCTTTTTTTGCGCAAATTAATCAATTCTTAATTCACTGGAAGCGAAACAAATAGCAGCTGTACATCAAAACGTTGTGTTGCCAGATGTTATCTATTGACATTAGTGTTGCCAGCGCTCGAAATACAAACAGTATCCCTCGGAAAAGACCACAGCTGTTTCGTATAGAATATATGATACACATTCCACACTTCATTCTATAAGAAGGGAGAAGAGGGGAAGCAAAAGTACAAAAGCAAAGTTTGAAGGCCTTGCAAAAACTCTGGCGAAAGCCAAAGGCCTACCATGGAATGACAACGTGTTTAAAAAAGGCATAAGTATGGAATGAATCGAACGGGCGAAAGCAGGAGTACAGAGGCCTCCTAGAAGGCAACCGTACACCTTCTTCTTCCCGCTTACTTACGCATACAAACAAACAAACTGCTGTAGTCATTTGATGTGTGAGTTTAATTTACCACATCTTTTAATCAAGTTAACTTGACAATGGCATTAGACTTAGTCATTAAACCCCAACTAATTATATTCGTAATTAAATTCAAGAACAATGAAAACTCATTTCATTAACAAACTGACACTGTTGCAAGTGCTGAAATTCTTAGTTTGCATATGTATTGCGGCTGTAAAGTGCTCGTATTACCAAACGTCAGCATATAACGAAGGAATGATACTGCACTTAAGGGCTGGAAATGAGTGATGAGTGGAATAATCATCTGGGTTTTGGAAAGTAGCAATGCTGGGTGATATTTGGGGATATTTGCATTCAATTAGAAATGTTATTATGAGCCGCCGTGTGATGATATTTTTTTTTTAAGACGTACGAAGCCCTTAAGCTTGTCTGTAGCAACACCCAGGGTCTAAGCGGGAACCGAACCCGCCCCTCCATATTGATAAGACGAATGCCCATGCACTAGACTACGGAGGCAACCGTCTTAAGCAGTCTTAAGAACAGAAATAGAAAAAAAGTTTTATTTAAAAAATGTTTCTATTCTTCTGGGATCATGCAAAAATGAAAGAAACAAAATCTTCAGTCTGTTATGTAGTGTGGCAGGATTCGAACTCAATCCCATACGAAACTTCAATGAATGAGCCGGTCTCACGATTGCTTACCTTCGAGTTAAGCTATGTACACACGATTGTCATTTACTACAATATTGACAGAAAAATTGTTACAAAATGTGCAACAACCGTGTGAACACACAATTTTTGTGTATGGCAACATCGTCACAAAATGTATTTTCGGTGCATTGTATGCCAATAATATTGTCACAATTCTGACAATCGTGAGAACACCCTTCATTTCATTCATTGACACACAATTTACAGTCTCATTGTTATTGTCGCATGTGCTGCATTTAGTGCACCGTACAATAACACCATTGGCAGATAAATATTTCTGCTGGCAATGCTGCCCATAAATATTTAGATACAATTTTAAAAGTCGGATCTGGCAGCTTTTGTCATACAATAATCGGACAACCGTGTGAACAGACAATTTTTGTTGACAGAAAAACTTATTGTCGCCGAACTGTGTGCCAATGATATTGTATGGTTTTCTTTCAATAGTGTGAACAGACAAATTACCAGATGGTAACAATTTTTCATTGTGAGTGCATTGCCACCATGCATTGCCGTATCCTACAATATTGTACAATATGACAATTGTGTGAACATATATATTTAGTCTGTTAATAAGATGAAAATAATGTGATTTTATTATAAAATTCTTAATGTAAATAAACTTTAATGAACTTTAAGATTGTATAAATTCGAGTGATTGTGTATCTTTCCACGGTTCAAATTAAGTTACAGTCAAACTTTTCTATAACGTAGCAATTGGGGACCGTCAAATTTCTACGTTATAAAGAAAATTCGTTATAGAGAAACTTCAGAAAATTTTGACTACATTTTTTTTTATGTAGAAAATATAAGTATTAAGACAAAAAAATTGTTTTCACATGAACACATTAATTTTTTTTGACTAAATTGATGTAAAAAATCGATTGCTAAAAACTTCACAGTAGAGAGATTTTTTTAGTGTGAAAAATTCTATTTAGGTCTTAAAAAATTGTACCCTACAGAGAGAACTTCGCTATAGGGAGATCAAAATGTATGAAAATACTCACAAAAATGTGGTGTTCACGAATTTTATTTTTGTTATAGAGAAGATTTCGTTATAGAGGAGTTCGCTATAGAGAAGTTTGACTGTAGTCTGAAATTGAGAAATTTCAAATGAAATGCAGAAAAAAACTTGACGTTTAGGTGTGGTTCACATTCAACATCGGCCCTTAAAATTTAACCACCCTTTATTATATACTTGACAGTTGAAAATGTTATCAATTTTTTAATTGATATTACAACATTTTTAATTGAAATTTTGTTTTATTTTTTTTATCACATGTAAATGGTGGTTAAATTTTAAGGGCCGATATTGATTTTGAATAAAACACAAATTGTTTAGGAAATAATTGCAATTTCTTTTTGTTACGATAATATTGGTATGGTTCAATTATGTATGGAACAAAATATCGGCCAAATGGCAGCCGCGACCTCGGCGGCACACCTCCATCCGATGGTCCAAATTTTCGATGACGCTGAGGCATAATTGAGGTTCTATGCCGTTAATGTGCCGAATTATCTCATCCCTTAGCTCGTGAATTGTTGCTGGCTTCTCGACGTACACCTTTCCTTTCAAATAAGCCCAAAGAAAGAAGTCCAATGGTGTCAAAACACATGCTCTTGGCGGCCAATTGACATCGCCACGACGTGAGATAACACGGCCATTGAATTTGTCGCCAAGAGCCATTGTTTCGTTAGCTGTGTGGCAAGTGGCACCGTCCTGTTGAAACCACATATCGTCCACATCCATATCTTCCAATTCGGGCCATAAAAAGTTCGTTATCATCTCACGATAGCGAACACCATTCACAGTAACTGCCTGACCGGTCTCATTTTGGAAAAAAAATACGGCCCGATGATGCCGCCAGCCCATAAACCGCACCAAACAGTCACTCTTTGCGGGTGCATCGGTTTTTCGACAATCATTCTTGGATTGTCATTCGTCCAAACGCGGCAATTCTGCTTATTGACGAATCCACTGAGGTGCAAATGTGCCTCATCACTGAAGATGATTTTCTTCGAAAATTGATCATCGACTGTTCCATTTCTTGCCACCATTCTGACCATTGACGACGTTTGGAATGGTCAAGAGTCTTTAGTTCTTGAGTCAATTGTACCTTGTAAGCGTGTAAATACAAGTCTTTATGCATAATGTTCATCAACGACGAGCGTGAGAGGTGCGATTGTTGGGCACGACGACGAGTTGAGGTGGACGGCTCTTCAGCCACACTATTGCGAACGGCAGCAATATTTTGTGCAGTACGAGCATGCACTAGTGTTTTCACACCTCCTACAGACCCGGTTTGCTCTAATTTTGGCACAATTTTTCCGATTGTACGCACATTTATACGATTAAATTGACCGAACAAATAACGAATTGCACGATATGCATTTTCATTTGAACGCCCATTTTCATAATAAGCCTGAATAACTTTAATGCGTTGCTCGATTGTGTATCTTTTCATGATTCAAATTGAGTTAGTCTGAAATTGAGAAATGTTAAAATGAAATGCAGAAAAAAACTTGACGTTTAGGTGGGGTTCACATTCAACATCGGCCCTTATAATTTAACCACCCTTTATTTGTGTGTTTTTTTTTCAAGTAAAAAGCATTTTTTTTTCGTTCCACATGCTGTTGTATTTAATGTGACGTCTGTTTATGGAATAAAATTTTGCATTTCATGTAACGCATGTACCTTTTTTTTAACACCTGTTGTGTATTTTCAAATAATTCTATACAAGTTTATAGGGTTTTTCACAAGTGATTATTCCCACAATATGTTTTTTATAGAAAACTCTGCTGAAAGAACACAATATTGGGCATTATTTAAAGGCCATTTCCACACGAACACCCTAAATCATATAAAAGAACTTTTGCTAAAGTGTATGCTTTGAAATAGAGACGCCTTAGAGAGCCGACATTAAATTTAAACGTGAAAAAAGAAGCCTAAAAAATAAAAACAAAATTGGTATTTCAGCCATAGTAATCGTATATATAGAAAAATAAATATTTAACTTTAACATAAATACAATTTAATTTATATTTCATGTATTTCTACGTTTCGGAAAATATTCTGGTGGTTGCTTGATATTGGGGGTGGCAGCACCCTGACCGTTTCTAAGCGTTTGGCCGGCCATTCAAGCAGCCAAAGCCAAAGGAAAGCAATTTGACTTAATTTAGTTTTGTGTGGTTTGTTAAAAAGAAATTATTTATTTATTTATTAATCAGTATTTATTTGCTCTACACAAAGCACTAATTTGATGCTGGGCATGTGATAATTTAATACAGGGTGGCCCAAAAGGAGCGAAGGTGTTTGAATTTCTTATAACTTTTTTATAACAATTTTTTTTTATATTAATAACACGAATTATTTAAGCTGTAGGTCTTTTTAATATATGTAATATTTATTTTTCTTCAGGAAAATTGGTTTTTGTTTTTTTTTATTTTATTTTTATTTTCAGTATTTTGTAAAGCAAACTTGGGGGAATTTAAAACTGGACACGGAACACAATTCAACAACGTGCCAAAATCGTTGAACTTTATTTTATAAAGAAATCTTTATTTAATTATGAGCGACGAAGCCCATTTCCAATTATATAAATTCGTTAATAGGCAAAATGGGCTACGGAAAGTCCAAGAGTAGTTCAACAGCTTAAATTATACCCACTTAAGGATAATTGGTTGATATTTCGTTGAAAATGAACGTGCTGTCGCCGTTTCCATTACTGGTGTGAGATATCGCACAATGTTGGGAAATTAATTCAAGGCCAGCTGTGTAAAATCATCCGCAAGTATGGTTTCAACAGGAACCTCGCACATTGCCAGGGACACAATGGATCTTTGTACTCCAACCCCTTTGGTAATTTTGGGCCACCGTGTATAAATTTTCTGTGACTTTGGCAAAATTTCGGAATTCCATTTATCCCATCTGACCGCCATTTTAAATAACTTTAGCATGTCTAAATGAAGCCTGCTGCTTGCATGAGGCAATCGGATTTAATCAAAAAACAGAGGAAAAGCTTTTTATTTGCCGTGTCCTTTAGTGTTGCTACGTTTGTGTTCGTCAATTTACACTAGAAGTTCTTTAATATTAAAGTCCTGTTTAAGTAAATGATACAATTTGTTGAATATTGTGGAAATTCTTGTGTTTGAGTTGCTTCATAAATTTGTGTAAGTGCTGGCATTCAACGTTGGCATTAAATGTGGATTTACGATGCTGAGCAGATTACAAAGTTTGCAAACAACATGCACATTCATTTAAGACCAGGGAATTAAATGCTTAAAAAATCTTTAAAATATTTCCGGTTTTTTTTTCTATCTTTAACCAGACCAACATGAATAGAAAATATTTTGTTTGTTGCATAATTCTAGGAGGGCATGTGGGTGTGCTTGTGTGGATTTTGTAAATTAATGCAGGGCTGGCTGTGACGTATGAGTGTTATTTTTTTGAGCTCGTCGTCATTTACGTGTTACTCATTCGCATTTATGAGATTTAGTTTCTTTTTTACTCTTCTCACTCAACTCTTTGTCAGGCAACATCTGATTTACGAGCATAAATGAGAGGATGCATTATTTGGTAGTCGGATTATACATACGAGGGGTACTACTTATATTTCGGGAATGGCAAATAATAACAAACATTTTAAAATGAAAATGGCTTCATTGTTTTTCGAAATATTCCCCTTGATGATCCATATACTTTTTCATTCTTTCCAACCACTTGTCAATTTCCCCAGACACCTCCAAAACCTGGTTTGTGAATGCTTCAACTGCTTCTTTGGCGCTCGTAAATTGTTGACCACGCAGTTAACTTGTGATATTCGGTAACAAGAAGAAGTCATTGGGTGCCAAATCAAACTTATACAGAGGATGAATCATCATGAGGGTGCCTCCGTAGTCTAGTGCACATGGGCATTAGTCTTCTCAATGTGGAGGTGCGCGTTCGATTCCCGCCTAGTCACTGGGTGTTTCTGCAGACAAGCTATAAAAGCTTCATAAAGTTTGCGTTGTAAAAAAAAAAAAAAAAATTTCGACGTTGTGACTGCTCGAAAATGCACCTGTTTGAGCAGATGTTTGTGTGAGAGCTCGAATTGTCATAATGGAGAATGATTAATTTGCGGCGGTTAAATTTACGAAATTCTCCGAAGACTTCTGGCAAATAAATGGTCGTGTACCACTCAGAATTGACCGTTATACGTTGCTCCAGCGGCCACATGGCCCATTCGGCTAAAGAAACAGGCGACCATTTGCTCCGCTGTGCTTCTCCCACGAACAACTTTTGTTGGATTTAGCTCGTCTTGCAACACCCACACGATCGATTGCTATTTTGTTTCCAGCTTATGATTCGTCACTTGTCACGATTTTATACATGTCTTTTGAAGCACCACGGTCGAACTTTTTAATAATTTTCCTACACCACTTGACGCCAGTCTTTTTTTGAGCGATTGATAAATTATGGGGTATCGAACGAGAAAATGAAATAACCCTCAAAAAAGAAAAAAGAAAATAACTCGCAAAGTGAATGACATAAGACTTGAAAACAAAATAAAATGAAATAACTCCCATATGAAATTCTTTTGGCACTTATTTCATTTGGGAATAATTGCATGATGAAATAAATCCCAGGCAAAATAATTAAAGAATTCCCCAGAAATGTAATAACTCCTAAAGGTGTGGGAGTTACAGTTGTATGAAAATTTTTTTGGGATTTCATTTAATTTTCTTCCTGGGACTTATTGCAAACCGCCGTTGATAAGGCTTATTTGCTAATGATTCATAATAGAAGAAACTAGTCAAGGGCCCATTGATATCCAAAACTTGCCAAAGCAAACTCAAGCAGGCAAGACATTTTACTTTTTTATTTTAAATTCCTTGGCGAAATATTCATATAAAAAAAAGTATAAATATTTCATTTTTCTTTAAAAAATTGATTTTAAACTGAATTATCTTAATACAATTAATAAAAAAAAGTTCGAATAAAATTAAAAAATATTATTTTTTTTTTTATAAATAAAATAGAAAAGTTATAGAAACTTGTAATTAACAATTTTGTAATAACAATTAAAAAATTAATTAAATTCTCATCTGTTAAGAAATTAATACTATCAATTAAATTATAATTGTTGACTTAACTGAATTGATTTTTAATTAAATTTTTAATAAAAATAATTAAAAATTTAACGCCCTCCTTCGTCGGTATTGTTTGGCACCGGCGAAGTAAATTAATAATAAAAATGGCTACTGAACCGAAGCTTCAGCACTGCTACGAGTATAAACAAAGAACGTGCGAAAGCAGAGCTGCTAAAATAATTAATTAATTAAGCTTCACCTCCTGTCGTTTCTCCTACTATCCCTTTCCTATAGTTCCCAGCACAATGCTTCGCATGTGTAGGAGTCATCTCCTGAGTGCTGGTCCTAGATAAAAAAAAAAAAAATAGTTGAAGTCCATTCGAACGCTTATCGGCTATTAATTTCTATTTCTATATAGAGAGTGTTGCATATATGAACTGAAGCAATCAGATAAGCATTTAAATAAAACAAAGCCATCATAATAATTATTTATTTAATTATTGAGCGCAATAATTAATTAGAAATTTAATTGAATTGATTAAATTTTTAATTTAAAAAAATATGTACTTTTAATTAAGGGTATTAATAAAAAAGTTATATTTTTGCTGTGTTGCTGAAGACGTCCATCTCAGCGAACTATGCAGTCATTAGCAGCTTTTGGTTACCCCCATTTTGCATACCTCTATACAAACTGTCGCCGCGATGATAGCTGAATAATGGCATCCACTGGTTTCTCGTAAACATCAACAGTCCGCCCGTCCGGTTGTCTTTGAAGAGTTGCCTAGTTATTCTACTGCGTGAACATTAGACGTGACGCCGTCCTGCTGAAACCACATGTCGTTGGCATCCAGATTGGAATTCCAGTCGAAGGACGTTAGCAATCATTGACATATAGCGTCCGCGAACGTCATGCTCACAGAAACGATGACATCGCCAGCCCAAAAACAAAACCACACCAAACAGAGTCTTTTTCGGGGTTGCAAACTTGTGTGAAAACCACGAATTACTTATGGAAATGCTATTTTTTTACTAAAGATTCTTTTAGGAAAAATTTCTTTTCGGATGAATTATTTCTTGGGTGCTTTTGGGACAATTAAAAACTGGTGTAATAATGTAACCGTGGAACGTTATTTTTATTTTGTGTCACTCTTTGAATCGCTCTGGAGTGGAGTATCTACTGCATTAATTGCAATTAAAATATTAAATGCAAGAATTAATTACAATTTTTCTCATTTGATTAAACGATGAATGAATTAAAATTTAAATTTAAATTAAATAAATTCGCACATGATTTAATTTGAATTGTAATGTAATACGTATTCTGCAAGAACTGCATTAAATTAATTGACATTTATTGAATTTACAAATGGCAGTAATAAAATATTAACATCGCCAAAAATATTGTTATTTTCCCGCATGAAATTTGATAAAGTTGTATTGCTGTCTTGTTGTTATGAAACCAAAGAAAATATTCCTGCGCCAATTTATATTGAAAACAACACTAAAATCCGAAAAATTATTTTTTGTAACAAATAAGTTTTATAAAAAAAAATTATAACTTACTAATACTGCATTTTACCAAATGAACTCTTAAAATTTTGTAGTATTTTAATCAGTCATAAATATGTTTACATGGTTACACACTTACATGTCTTTATGTAATAAATGTAAATTGCAATAATTAAGCTGTACTGATTCGCTATTGACTCAGTCATCAGTAGTAGTGATTTGCTATACTCCAGGCAATGTAATTTACTATAGACACTTAACATGTGAATGTCATTGAAAATCTACACAGAAAAAAAAAATAAAACTAAAAAGACAATCTGCTCAAAAGATATATAATTAAACAAATTAGTAAAAGTCAAACAAAAATAGAAGTAAAACTAAAAATTTAAAATTTTAATTAAAAATTTTGTAATACCAATTAAAAAATTAAAGTGGAAATGTTTTAGAGAAATGCTAGAAAAATTGTGAGGGACTCAATACTAAAAATTATCAGAGTTTAATCGGCGCATTGATGTATCTTGCGGTAATAGCAAGGCCAGATATAATTCACGTTTTGTCCAGATTATTCCAATTTAATTCTCACCCACATGAGCAACATTTTCGCGCTGCAAAACATGTCCTGAGATACCTCAAAAATAATTCAGCTGTTAAAATAACCTTTTCATCTGATATTATTAATTTTGAATGTTTCACAGATGCTGACTGGGGCTGTGACTCTTCTGATCGAAAATCATATTCCGGTCATGTTGTTTTCATGGGTGGTTGTCCAGTTGCATGGGAGTCTCGAAAGCAGTCAATAGTACAATGGAGGCAGAGTATATTGCCTTATGTCAAGGAACGATGGAAACTATTTTTCATAGAAATCTTTTAAATGAACTCGGTTTTGATGACTTCACTGCAACTCCAACGACAACCAAGGTGCTGGTTTTATGGTAAAGAATCCTGCTGTACATAAGAGAAACAAAAACATTGATATTCGATTCCATTATATACGTGAGCAATATGCAATGCAGAACATAGATGTTGAATATATACCATCAGATGAGAATGCAGCAGATATATTAACAAAAGTTTTGTCCAAAACTAAGCATTTAAATGGTTGTTATCTTCTAAAATTTAAATAAACAAATTGTATTTTCTATTATTATTATATTTAAAAATGGATTTGGCTTGAGGGGGAGTTTGTTGGCAATTTACAACGCTGTTCGCAAGCCAAATATGTGAAACTCTACTTTTGTAACTGTTATACATACTTGTCAAATTAACTATTGATACTTTTAATTTATATATTCATTCCAATAACTTTGATCATTCTGTAAAGTCATAAACTGAATTAAGTATACACATAAAGAACTGTAGTTTAATTTCCAATTACCTCGGCATTGTCTTATTTGAATTCGGTTACATTTCACTGCTGCTAAGTCTATAAACTAACACACTTGTAAAGAAATTAATAGTTTTAATTAAATTATTGAATTTATGTTGACTTAATTGAATTAATTTTCAATTAAATTTTTATTTAAAATAAATTTTATATTTAATTATATTTATATATTATTTATTATATTATATATTTATATTTAATTTATTTATAATAAATATTTTGAAAATTTCCAACAAGTTTTTGATAACCAAAACAAAATATTTGCATTCAATTCGAATGCTTATTGAGTATTAATTTCTATTCGTGTAAAAAATGCTGCATATATCGTCACTTAAAATGCAAAAGGGCCTAGCATTACTTTTAAAAATTATACAGGAGAGACAAAAAACTTGATAAAATGAAAAGTGTTGTGATTACAAATACGTTTTTTTTTGTCGCAATATCATCCAAATAAAATGATGAGTTTATTTACAACGTGATAAAAATTGTGTGTCACAAAGAGTAGGCTGGTAACATTTATCCAATGTTGCCATTATTGCTCAACAGCAAAAAATAAATTGATTTTAAAAGCTTAGTAAAGCTGTCTTTGGAATTTAATTAATAAAGTAGTTAATTTTAAAAATATAAAGCTAAACATTTGTGAAGACGTGTGTGTGTGTGTGCCTTAAAAACTAAATTTTGAATTTTTTGGTTCTTATGCCCTTTTGTATTTCAGGTGACGATAAGTATTTAAATAAAAATAAGCCATCAGTTTGTGTATTTCGTAGCAAAACCAAAAATCAATCATTTATTTTTTAAAGTATTGAGCTAAAAAAAATAATTAAAAAATTAATTGATTTGATTAAAATTTTATTTGAAAATAAATATTATTCTAATAACTGTAATATTATAACAATTATTTAGCATCATCAGGAAATAATTTGTATTAACAAAAATATTTTTTTAAAATAAGGAAAAAAAAATATTTTTGAAAGGAAATTAACATTTTTTGTCATTGATATTTGTTTATTTAATTTTTTCCACACAAACTTTGCACTCTATGTCTAACATAAAATTCGTTAAAGATAAACTTAATATATTGTCTCAAAACTTTAAAAATCGTTGTAGATACTCTAGCTATCTACACATCAATGAATTAGTTTGATAACGTTTATCCCTTGTTTTTACCCTCTGACATTACTGCTCTACTTATGGGGTTTTTGATATCCATTTTTCCTTAAATAAATGTATAAATGATAAAATAAAAATATACTTATTAAAAACATTGCTGTAAATGATTAAGTAGAAAAATTTGATTAAATGAAAATGTAAATGTTACTGTAACAATAAAAATAGAGAAAAAAAAAAAATGTTTTTTAAAGGAAATGAACAAAAAAAAAAAAAAAATTTCATTTCCTTTCAAAAATATTTTCGTTTTCTTCTTTTTTAAAAAAATATTTTTGTTAATACAAATTATTATTAATAATTTTTCTAGTTTTTTGACCTTTTTTTTATATTAATAACACTAATTATTTTAAGCCTAAGGTCTTTTTATATATTTTATATTTATTTCAATATTTCGCTACTCCTTTGTGTAGCTTCTTCAGGAAAATTTGTTTTTGTTTATAATAAAAATTTTTTTTTTTTTTTTTTTTTAAAAATTCACAATATATGAAAAGTTCTTGTCAATGAAAATTCAAAATAAAAATATTAACAGCCATATTCATAAAAATATTAAAAGTCATATTCATAAAAATATATTCTGGATTTGAAATAGGTATAAATATTCGATTTTGTATTGAAATTTTTGTTTTTGAACCAAATCCAAAATACATTTTTACGAATATGTTACATATAATAAAATATTCAAAACAATAATTACAATAATAATAATGATAATAATAATAATAATAAAAATCTTTCGTTTATATCTTTTTCAATAATAACCTATATGTTTATAGTTTTAAAAATTTTGTTCTGTCTCTAAATGTAATTCTATGTATAAAAATAAAAACTACAAATACAATTATAATATATTTAATCTCTTATTAACTAAATGTCTATAATTTTGAGCAACATTTGCTGTATCTGCCTTAAAATTAATTCTGTTGGTAATTGGTGTATTAATTATATGTAACATTTCTAACATATATCTACGTTTATAATTATTTTCCGTGTCTAATACTGATACATTCTCAAAGTTTGGATAGTGATTCAATATAGAACAGTGTGAAGATAATGCTGTTTTTTGAGAATTTATATCCCTATATTTTTGATCAGACCTGTGTCCTGCAATCCTAGTCTTTAATTTATTTTTAGTTGTACCTATATATATCTTATTACAATCTTCATTGTCATTCCCACCACAAGGTATCTTATAAATTAAATTAGACATTTCCAATTTCTGTATTCTATCTTTAGTCTTACTAAACAATCTGTTCAATGTGTTAAATGTCTTATAAGCAATTGTATATTTCCCTGAATCATATATTTCCGATTTTCTTAAACGTTCAGCTATTCCAGGTACATAAGTAAGTGATTTGTATGTCTTTGGATCATCCGTATTGTTAATATTATTCATACTTCTAAATCTGTATTGATTAATTAATCTATAAATTAGCCAAACTGGAAAATCATTGTCCCTAAGTATATTCACAATCTTACTCTTATTTTTAAAATGAAATTGTCTGTCACTAATATTTAATACCTTTTCTATCAAATTCCTGGCAGTGTTGATAATAATGCTCCTGTTATGTTTAGAGTAGTAATTAATAATCCTACCTGATGATGTTGGTTTCTGGTACCAATCCATTATTAAATTATTACCCTTTCTAATTACTACAGTATCTAAATAAGAAATTCTGAAATTATACTCTTTCTCTATTGTAAATTTTATACTATCATTAAAGTTATTCAATGTTTCTAACATATTATGTATCCCACTCTCCGATACATAATATGTTAGAAACATTGAATAACTTTAATGATAGTATAAAATTTACAATAGAGAAAGAGTATAATTTCAGAATTTCTTATTTAGATACTGTAGTAATTAGAAAGGGTAATAATTTAATAATGGATTGGTACCAGAAACCAACATCATCAGGTAGGATTATTAATTACTACTCTAAACATAACAGGAGCATTATTATCAACACTGCCAGGAATTTGATAGAAAAGGTATTAAATATTAGTGACAGACAATTTCATTTTAAAAATAAGAGTAAGATTGTGAATATACTTAGGGACAATGATTTTCCAGTTTGGCTAATTTATAGATTAATTAATCAATACAGATTTAGAAGTATGAATAATATTAACAATACGGATGATCCAAAGACATACAAATCACTTACTTATGTACCTGGAATAGCTGAACGTTTAAGAAAATCGGAAATATATGATTCAGGGAAATATACAATTGCTTATAAGACATTTAACACATTGAACAGATTGTTTAGTAAGACTAAAGATAGAATACAGAAATTGGAAATGTCTAATTTAATTTATAAGATACCTTGTGGTGGGAATGACAATGAAGATTGTAATAAGATATATATAGGTACAACTAAAAATAAATTAAAGACTAGGATTGCAGGACACAGGTCTGATCAAAAATATAGGGATATAAATTCTCAAAAAACAGCATTATCTTCACACTGTTCTATATTGAATCCCACTCTCCGATACATAATATGTTAGAAACATTGAATAACTTTAATGATAGTATAAAATTTACAATAGAGAAAGAGTATAATTTCAGAATTTCTTATTTAGATACTGTAGTAATTAGAAAGGGTAATAATTTAATAATGGATTGGTACCAGAAACCAACATCATCAGGTAGGATTATTAATTACTACTCTAAACATAACAGGAGCATTATTATCAACACTGCCAGGAATTTGATAGAAAAGGTATTAAATATTAGTGACAGACAATTTCATTTTAAAAATAAGAGTAAGATTGTGAATATACTTAGGGACAATGATTTTCCAGTTTGGCTAATTTATAGATTAATTAATCAATACAGATTTAGAAGTATGAATAATATTAACAATACGGATGATCCAAAGACATACAAATCACTTACTTATGTACCTGGAATAGCTGAACGTTTAAGAAAATCGGAAATATATGATTCAGGGAAATATACAATTGCTTATAAGACATTTAACACATTGAACAGATTGTTTAGTAAGACTAAAGATAGAATACAGAAATTGGAAATGTCTAATTTAATTTATAAGATACCTTGTGGTGGGAATGACAATGAAGATTGTAATAAGATATATATAGGTACAACTAAAAATAAATTAAAGACTAGGATTGCAGGACACAGGTCTGATCAAAAATATAGGGATATAAATTCTCAAAAAACAGCATTATCTTCACACTGTTCTATATTGAATCACTATCCAAACTTTGAGAATGTATCAGTATTAGACACGGAAAATAATTATAAACGTAGATATATGTTAGAAATGTTACATATAATTAATACACCAATTACCAACAGAATTAATTTTAAGGCAGATACAGCAAATGTTGCTCAAAATTATAGACATTTAGTTAATAAGAGATTAAATATATTATAATTGTATTTGTAGTTTTTATTTTTATACATAGAATTACATTTAGAGACAGAACAAAATTTTTAAAACTATAAACATATAGGTTATTATTGAAAAAGATATAAACGAAAGATTTTTATTATTATTATTATTATCATTATTATTATTGTAATTATTGTTTTGAATATTTTATTATATGTAACATATTCGTAAAAATGTATTTTGGATTTGGTTCAAAAACAAAAATTTCAATACAAAATCGAATATTTATACCTATTTCAAATCCAGAATATATTTTTATGAATATGACTTTTAATATTTTTATGAATATGGCTGTTAATATTTTTATTTTGAATTTTCATTGACAAGAACTTTTCATATATTGTGAATTTTTTAAAAAAAAAAAAAAAAAAAAAAAAAAAAAAAATTTTTATTATAAACAAAAACAAATTTTCCTGAAGAAGCTACACAAAGGAGTAGCGAAATATTGAAATAAATATAAAATATATAAAAAGACCTTAGGCTTAAAATAATTAGTGTTATTAACAAATTATTATTTATTAAAAAATTAATATTAATTGTTAAAAAATTTTTCATAAAAAAGACCATCGCTCAAAAATAAATATAATTAAAAAATTTTAATAAAGGTCAAAATAAAAATAGAAGTGAAACTAACTGTAATATTAGTTAAAAATTAAGAGGTAAACTTTATTTTCTGTGCACTACAGACGTTGATCATCCTATGCAGTCAATACGTGTAGTTGATACTTTTTGTGGAGAACTGCGAGCAACCGCATCTATTTTCACCACAACAAAATGAGACAATAGAAAATAGCTGTGTAGACAATGTCATCAAAATGCGAGCAAAACCAATGGGCAAAAGTGTTGACTTGGAGACATTTGGTCCCAGGCTTCCTATAGCGTATATTCTAGGGTCGTCAATAATTAGTGACAAAAGAAAACAACTTAAAAAGCTTTGAGATGTAAAATATTTCTTACATAAAGTAGTTAGAAAAATTATTCGAATAATTATTTATTCTAAATTGAAGAATGCTAGTACATTCGAAAAAAAATAAGAAAAACTTTTGCGAATTATTCGAATAATTTTTATTCGAACGACAATCCTAGTACACACTTACATACGAGTACATGTGTTTGTAGGCCTTGAAAAGCGAATTGATGCGTGCAAATACATTCAAATGATATTCCTTCATCAGTCGGCAGGGACTTTTCTTTCGGTTATTGCTGTTGCTGTTGTCATTTGACTGTTTGTTGCATGTTTTTTGATAAACGACATAAGTGAACATTGTTGTTGTTGTGTTTTGTGCTCTGCTTTAGACATTTATGTTCATATTCCATCCCGTAAAAAGAAAACTTTTCAAATGTAAAATCATGTCAAGAAGCTGTCGCTTCTGTTGCATTTAAATGCAACATCATGTCTGCTTGCAATCAACCAGCAAAAGATGCAACAAAATGAAGCAAAACGAAGAAAGAGAGCTGTGATGCAGGTTACCGTTGTCGTTTTTTTTTTTTTTTGTTATCGAGTGATGTGAGTGTGTGTGCTGGCAAAAGTCTGGGACACATTTGAAGTCACTGAGTAGACTGTCTTCTGCTGACTGCAAGGCAGTTTGTCCTATTCCAAAAATTCTTGGTTTTTTTTTAATAAATATTTTTTATATCCTGCACAGTGTGTTGTCGTCTATTTATTTAATTTTTTTTTCAATTTATTTCCGCCGAATTTATATTAAATAAATTTTAGTGAGGAAATTTTAGTAAGAAAATTTATTTTCGTATACGCTTCAATAAATGAAACATATTTTCATTTCCCTTCAAAATATCTGTACAAATTTTTTTCACGTCTATTCTCGCAACAGAAATACTGTGCCACGCTGTTTCAATACATTTTAGAATATTTTCAATACTTCGAGTATGCGAGTCTTGCAAAATACATTTTACTTGCAATCATTTTTTTTTACACAATTGATACTGTTGTGTCAATGTTGTTGGATTGTAGTATGAATATTGGTAGACCGCATAATCAACCACATGCAAATGTGGTGCACAAGATTTTTTGCGTTGTGTTTATGACTGACTTGGAATATTATTTACATAAATGTAGACATGTTGACGCAGTGTAAATGGAAGAAAAAGAATTTTATTACAACAAAGATTAAATAATAATTTCTTTTATTAAATTAAAACATTACAAAATATAAAAATTTGCGAAAAAAAATTTAAGCGATTTAAAAAAGGAACTGAAAAGTAAAAAAAATAATAAAAAATTTTTAATTTTGTATGTGTTGACTTTAACAGGCCAAACTTTAACAGTTGCTGCCAAATACGAAATACAATATATCAGGGAAACACATATTTATGTACAGTGAAACCTCTCCTAACGGACACCCCATAACCGGACACCTCCCATAATCGAGATTTTCTTCAGTTTTTCAGTACAAAATGTATTCCCATAACCCGACACTCTATTAACTGGACGTGAACACTAAATTTTAGAAAATTGAGCTCAAAAGGCCTCTCATAAGCGGACAGAAGCTTTAATATTAAAAATTATTTCGTTTTTAAATTTTGTACAAGCCGTTTGACGAACACCCAAACGGCGGAATAGACTTGTACAAACACATATTTCTTCCATGTTTGGCCAGACGCCAAGAAATTTCTGATTCCCCTGTTAACACAAACTTATATGTCTTGAGGATGTTATAGAATTTGCTGTTCATTTAAAGAAATTGTTTTCTTAGCTCGTGTTGCCAGCTTTAGAGCCACAAAATTCTGCACAAAATTATGTTGTCAATTAAAGAAAAACTTAAAATTAAAAATGCAATTCCATAAATATGGCCCTGTGATGAAGCATTAAAACAAATTGTCCGTTTGAAGCATCTTGCTAGAGATGACTTGATCACATTCCAGCACATCAAAAACATTTAAAATCCTTTTGAAAGTCAACGGCTCAAATCGAACCGATCTAAGTTAAAGCAGTCCAATCTGAATAAATTTTGTTTACCAAAAATCACTAGTCTAGCATTACAACAGAAATAAAATATTTGAAATAATAAATGTGTATCTCTTATAAGCGGACGGACAGCTCTCATAACCGGGAAAATATAACGCGACGGTGAGTGTCTGTTTATGAGAGGTTTCACTGTATATATGGACGGTATCGCACCGTTTGAAATGCTGGTAAAATATGGCAAAAAAGAAGCTGATGTATTGATCACACATGACGTAGCCGCGGGCAACATTTAAATCTTTAATACTGGATGGTTACTCATCGTTGTACTACACTAATGGTGCATTGCATTCCTTGCCCGATTTTGGCCTATTCTTTCAAAACATTTGCACTTTATTGTGCTGCTATAAGGCCAGTTTACAGTACTTTAAAAGCGAACATTAAAATGCAAATTTTTTAATTATATTTATTTTTATTATATAATATTTGGTAGCGAAATATTGAAAATAAATAATTGAAAAAAACGTTTCATAAAAAAGAGCATCGCTCAAAAATAAATATAATTAAGAAAAAAATTAAATATAAAAATAAAAATTATTTTTCGGTACGAATTTGAAATTGAACATTGTGCAGCTTTACATTAGTCCACGTTTGTCCGAATATTTTGCAACGTTGCTTTAAAGTGATAAAACTTTAATTGGAATACAAAATGCAATTTGATGTATTTAACGTGAAGCAACGTACTACGAAAAATATTGATTTTTTTTTTTAAGACAATACAAACTCTACGAAGTTCTTACAGCTTAAGTCTGTTGGCTGTTCTATTGGCGGCATGACTTTCCCAAGTCGAGGTATGTTTAGAAAGCCAACAGAAGACAATAGAATAATCAGTCCCTATACATTTTTCTAGCAGGGATACGTTGAGATATTCTGGAGATGTACTTTTACCATCTTTGCTTATAATAGTGCGCCACAGGGTTCACATTTTTTTTTTTTTTTTTTCAGACAATACAAACTCTACGAAGCTCTTACAGCTTGCTTGTAGAACAGTGGTGTTCAAAAATAAAATGAAGGTGTATTGGTGAGAGAACATAATGTCAAACGTTTCAAATAAGAAAGAAAATGCCAGCTATATACAACTTATTAAATGAATGTAATTGAAATTTTAAGAAAAAGATAAGAGCATCAGGGACCATAAATAGCAGTTATCAATTTCAATAAATAATTTTAGAACACTTATTTGGAAAAAAAAAAACAAAAATAAATTCATATAAAACAGTTTTTTTGGGCTTAAATATTAGACTAAAAAGTTTAACCATCTGTCATTACTCATTATAATTTTTAAAATCGCTTTGAAAATTTTAAATTAAACATTCCATGTTAATACTTGCATGGCAATTGCGAATTAGTAAAATATTTTTTAAATTCTACGAAGTCATTTTATTTCGCTGCTTGGAACAAACGTTTTTCATGTCTGAAAATATTTGTTCGCATAAGTAGTGGAAAAAAATGATAAATATTTTAAATACATTTTTTTGAGCTGGGGACATATCGCAACATCTAAATTTTTCCAAAACTCTAGAGTTCTAATTTTATCGAAATCTTTTACCTCAGATCTAAGTATTATTAGCTCTGATTGAAACGTGTTTATTACCCGCTTTTAATGTTTTGTAACATAAAAGGCATTGAATGTTTTTGAAACGCATCGTTTACCATAAAATACTTTTCACATTTCATTTCGTGAACTTTTATTATTTTTTAATTTTTTCCGTATTCAATTCTAATTCAATCGCGTGTGTTTATTGTGCTTCGTCCAACAAGAAACAACAACAATGCTTAATAAATTTCTGAACAAAATGACTACAACCATCCGCATGTGTATTCATCGCTTGCTCAACGAAGACTGAATGAAAGTTTTTAAACGAGTATAACAACTGCCTGTGTAAATTTTTCAACAAATGTTGTATGTGGCGAACATCACTGTTGTAGAAACACCCAGGGTCTAAGCGGGAATCGAACCTGCACCTCCAGTTTGAGAAGGCTAATGCTCATGCATTAGACTACGGAGGCATCCTCAATTTGTTTAAAAGTAATTTTTAAATTTCAATGTTAAAAAATGAATTAATGTTAAATTTAAATCAGGTCATTATTTTTGCAGAAATTTAATATGATTTCAATCAACATTCCGTCATGTTAATTTTACATTGGAATTTTTTCTTTTTTTTTGTGTGGAGAAAAGTTTTCAACCAGTTAAATGTAGAAGTAATAATGACTGTATTGTAAAAATTTACCATTTCTTTTATTTAAAAAATATATATATACTTGAGCAAACAATTTCTTTATACTCGTATGCTATAGAAATTGCTTCTGGATCACTAGCCGTATGCATGCATGCATTTGCATGTTTACCTCAGTCTTTGTAATAAAAAATTTGTTTAGCCACTACCAAACCCAAAAAGTCTAAACGAGCCCTCAATTTTATTAGCTGTTAACATAAGAAAATACCAAATCCAACTGGAAGATCTTGCCTTGTGCGTTTTATTTATATAAAGAAAAAAAAAAAAAACAATTTATATTCATGTAAGGTTTTCAAGCAAATGCCTGCATCTTGCATTATCTATATGTTGCAAATTTATACACGAAAATAAAATGTACGAATTTACAAGCATGATGTTCCATTTTTATGCACACATCTTGGCAGTTTCTTATTCCAGAATTTATAATATTATTTTCAAGTAGCACATATGCACGTCATTGAGCAGCCGGCGACGTTACACAGCAACAGCCATGCACACTAACAACAACAACAAAAACAACAAGAACTACAGCAAAAAGAAAGATAAATAGAAAATAAAAGTAGAAATGCATAGAAGTAAAACAAGGATTATTACGTTGTCTCCATCTGTTGTTAAATTGTGCGCGTGTATGCGTGCTTTTGTATGGGAGCATGTGTGCGTGTGCTACATCCCAGTCAGCAAAATAGTCCGACGTTGTCTGAATAAGACATTTCTGGCAAATGTTTGACTTGATTCTTAGAGATTAAAGATTCCTACAAATATGCACTAAATATACATACGAGGTTTGTTCAAAAGAAAATGTGAATTTTTGTTGTGTTCGATTATAGTGGCGTGGTACATCATGACTTCTTGCCAACAGCTTGTACGGTTAATAATGAATATTACAAGGAAGTTATACAACGTTTGCGTGAAGCAATACGGCTTAAATGATGGGAAAAAAAGTCATGGATTTTGCATCACACATCAATGCTTGTTCATGATTTTTTGCCCAAAAACAACACCCTAATCATGCCTCAACCAACTTGTTCATCAGATTTGGCTCCCTTAGAATTTTTCTTATGCCCAAAACTGAAGACACCAATGAAAGGAAAGCGTTTTGCCACAATTGATGCGATAAAGTCAAAATCGAAGAACGAACTGATGTCCACATCGAAAAACGCATTTCAGAAGTGCTTCGAGGATTGGAAGAAGCGCTGACATAATATTTAAGGAGGATTATTTAGAAGGAGACAAAATGGATATTGATTAATAAATATATACTTTTCAAAAAAATTAAAAGTTCATCTTATCTTTTGAACAGACCTCGTATGTGGGTGGGCAAATTTGACGTTAGAAAGTAAATTGACTTAAAAACACACTTCTTTTTGACAAACTCAGTTTTATTGATACCAATGTAAAGTAGAAATATGGGAATTAATAATGGAAGATTATGTCGGGCAAATGTCCACCTCTAGCACGTCAGCAGACGTCCGCTCTTTTTACAAAATTTTTAACTACATTTGGGAACAAAGATTCGCTTATCTCGTCAATGCAGCACCGAATTTCAACTTTCAGAAGGTCAGTGGTTTGTGGTTTGTGCACGTAAACCCATTCTTTGAAATGGCCCCAGAGAAAATAATCCATTGGCGTTTAATTACAAGAAGCTGGCGGCCAATTGACATCGCCAAATTGAGAATTTACGCGACCGGGAAATTTCTCATGCAATAACTGAATTATTTGTCAAGCTGTGTGGCGCCATCTTGCTGCATCCCAAGGTCACTGATGTCAACATTAGCCAATTGTGGCCACAAAAAAATCAGTTATCATGGTTTGGTAGCGCAGAGAAATCACGGTGATGGCGTTTCCTTGCTCATTTTCGGAAAAAATACGGGCCGATGATGCCGCCTGACCACAAACCGCACCACACGGTCACTTTCTTTTGATGTAATGGTTTTTCGAGGACAGTATGTGAATTCTGTGAGCCCCAGAATTTTGTTTTTTTACATAACCGCCTAATGGAAAATGGGCCCCAGATGATTTTGTTAAAAAATGCGTTGTGTTCATTCAGTTTTTCAAACAGCCAATTCACAAATGTTTGACACAAACAATGGTTGGCTGGCATTAATTCTTGAACGAATTGAAGCGTGAAGATGAAGGTCTTTATGCAAAATGTTGCGCTAATTCAATCTGGTCATGCCCAATTGTTGCGAACGCCGACAAGTTGATGTTGCACGCTCATTCTCAACACTTGGCTATACAGCGGCTAAGGTTGGATCACTACGGCCACTACGAGCATATTGTTTTGGTCTATTGTCAGCGTCGAATTTAGCGATTAAATTACGCACAGCGTTCTCAGAATAAGCCTGATTACGAAGAAAAGCTGTTCGAATTTTACGAAGTGATATAGTAAAATGTTCACCATTTTCGCAGTAAATTTTCCCAATTAAAATGCTTTGTTGAAGACTGTGGCGTTGCATGCTTAAACTTTTCCCAACTTTTTACTAAATAAATGTCAAAAGATGACAGCTCAATTCATAACATTTCGTCATTTGACAGCCAATTTACTTCCTAACCTCAAATTTGCCCACCCTGATCATACGAGGTGTGTTGAAAAAATAAGGTGACTATATTTATACGAAAAAATATTTATATATTCATCAATCACAATTATTCCAGCTGTCGATATAAAGTCTTTGTATCGATTTGTGGCCGAAGTGCACGTATGTGGAATAAACTGCCCGAAAAAGTTTTCCCTGTCACTTGGAACGTGGGAAAATTCAAATCGGATAAACACTACTTAATCTACTCTTTCTCCCATAATCTAATTTATTAGTTTCAGAACAATTTATTGCTTTGCATGGAGTGCCGCTCCAAGAAAAAAAATATATATATGACAGACATCGAACTATTTTGCCGGCTGGGTAGTTCACACTGCTATTTCAACTACTTAAAATGCTGTTCTTTTTTTTGGTTGTTTATTTTTTTTTTGTGGATGTTGTTGCATTAAATTTTGCTGCTTGTTGTGTTTGAACACTATTGTGAACAACATTTATGCACATTTGTGGAAATATTTGCATAAATTTTGTATGTGAAGGCAAACAAGGCTGCAGCAAAAAAATGAGCAAATTTAAATTTTACAGGACTAAAAATACCAAAAAGGAGTTTGTAAAAGTAATATTATTCAAAAAATAGCACGTAATCGCTTGACAAATATTTGACATACAGATTATAACCAGAATCAGTTTCATATTTAGTACGTAATTGTAGGTTGCGTAATCGTTAATAATAAAATTCAGTTCTTGTTGACAGGAAGTGGTTGATAAAACAAATTGAATTTTCAGTTTAAATTAATTAAGACGTACTGAAAAATTTTTATTAATCTTCTGTGAGGAAATACTGTGTCCTTTAAAATACGGTATTTTATTTGCGAAACTAATTTCAAAAATTCCAAAGAATAGATAATAGAGGTGATAGTATGAATAACAGAGGTGGTCAAATACAAAAGTTGCATGCGGGTTAATAGGTGTACGCTCGAATAGGCGAGTCATAACTGTGTGTTGTTTCTCTTCAGATATTTCTCTCACCAATTTCCTAATTCGTCATAATAAATATGTGCTGCAGAGATATTTGCATGGAGGGTTAGAATTACGTTTTGAAATCAGCCCCACCAGAGAAGTCGTTCACTAGGCTCCGTCAGCTTGATACTTTTGTGTTACCTTTTTGTGAAAGCCTGGCAGCTCCGCGACACAATTCTTCAACACAGCGAGGTATATGCGTCGTAGACCTTCATGCGAGCATTCCTCAGTGCAGAATATTTTAAAAGATGATGAAGTGAAGTCTCTTTCCTGTCCTCCTCTTTCTCTTCCTCTTTCTCCTTCTCCCCCTCCTTCTCCTCCTCCTCCTTTTTCTCCGCGTCCTTCTCTTCATCCTGCTTCTCCCTCTCCTATAGTCTCCATGCTCATCCTATTTATTCTCCTCCTCTCCCTCATTACACTTCTCTTCCTCCTTCTCATCCTCTTTAGTTTTTTCCTTTTCATCCTCCTCCTCCTATTTCTTTTTCTGCTCCTCTTATTTCTCCTTCTCCTGCTATTTCTCCTTTTTCCTTTTCCTTATTTCTCGTCCTCCTATTTTTTTTCACTTTCTCGCCTTCCTCCTTATCCTTTTTCCTTCTGTCCCGACTGCTCGTCCTCCTGCTTTTCTATTTCCTCTTCTAGATCAAATATAATTTTAGTCTGAAATTGCGGTTGAAACCAGGTCTGTTTTCGTTTTGTAGTCAACGTGCAGACTACTTCAACCATCAACACGCTCCATTACACTTCTCTTCCTCTTTCTCATTCTTTTTTCCTTTTCATTCTCCTCTTTTTTCTCCTTCTCCTCCTATTTCTGCTTTTCCCATTTTCTTTCTTTCTCCTCATCCTATTTCCTCTCCTCCTCGATATCCTCGGTATCCTCCTTCTCCTTTTCCTTCTCTTCCGCCTCCTCGGCGTGCTGCTTTTCTATTTCCTCCTCTAGGTCAATGCAGCTCCTACAACCGAAACCCATTCTTAAACCATGACCCTTTCTCGCCTTAGTTGTCCAATTCGATATTTACTGAACTGCAAGTAACACGCAAATTGTCTATTCACCAGAGAGTGGTCACAGAGCTATGGGCGTAATGCAAGTCTGCTCACCATCGTTGAGCCAGATATATTTTCATCATTCTTATAATATATAAAAAAAGTTTATTTGTTGATAATACATTGTAATTTGGCCAAAAAAAATGGCTGAAAGAAATAAATGTGCGAAAGAGGGCAATGTAAGAACATTATGTTTTAATGACAGTCCTACATTTAGCTCTTTGTTAAACCCAGCTGTCAGTAGTTCGCAGGGCAAAGTTTATCGCGTCCTTGCTGTCAATATATCTGCTCTCCTGTAGCACTAGCCTAAAATAATTTCTCATCAAAACCGAGTTCAAATTGATTTTAATATGCAAATTTTCATTGCAGCTCAAGAAATAACAAATATCGTAGAAGAGAAGAAAATTTTAAACTACAAGATGCGGTTTATAATACAAAATTACTTCAATGCCTTGGGTAACTTCATTTTATGTGGCAAGAAAATTTGCAAGTGCTCTGGCATATCCATCCGCCTCTTTTACATATTCCCAGTTATTACAACAATTGCACTTTGTCTAATAATAATCTAACGGTTTTATGAACACAATCAGATTTTAAGTGTAAAAAGAAACTAAGAAACGATAAAACAAAAGTTTTATCTCCATCTTTAAGCTCCAAGGGGTTTTGCATTAAAAAATTACTGCTTTGCCACTTTTATCTCTCAACACATTGAGTTCATCAATTTGAAACTTTCACAAAGAGCTTCTCTACACTCAAAGAATTTTATTTATTTGGTTTGCTGTTCGTTATGAATTCGCCAACTACTGCGGCTTAAATTTGATCAAGTGAAATGAGAAAAAGCAAATGGTACACGGAAAAAAATTTAATTTTTTTATTTTTAATTAATTTAATTAAAATAATTTATGTACCCATTTAAAAGTTTAATCAATTCAATTAAATTTTTAATTAATTTTTGTGCTCAATACTTGAATAAATAAATAACTTATTTTTTTCAATTATTTATTAAAAATCTAATCAATTCCATTAAAGTTTTAAATGATTGTTGTGCTCAATACTTTAATAAATAAATAAATAATTTTTTTTTACTACGAAATAAAGGGTGGTTAAATTATAAGGGCCGATGTTGAATGTGAACCACACCTAAACGTCAACTTTTTTTTTCAGCATTTCATTTGATATTTCTCAATTTCAGACTAACTCAATTTGAACCATGGAAAGATATACAATCGAGCAACGCGTTAAAGTTATTCAGGCTTATTATGAAAATGGGCGTTCAAATCAAAATGCATATCGTGCACTTCGTGATTTTTTCGGTCAATTTAATCGTCCCAATGTGCGTACAATCGGAAAAATCGTGCAAAAATTTTAGCAAACCGGGTCTGTAGGAGATGTGTAGACACCAGTGTATGCTCGTACAGCTCGTACTGCAGAAAATATTGCTGCTGTTTGCGATAGTGTGGCTGAAGAGCCGTCTACCTCAACTCGTCGTCGTGCCCAACAATTGCACCTCTCAACCTCATCGTTGATGAACATTATGCATAAAGACTTGCATTTACACGCTTACAACATGCAATTGACTCAAGAACTAAAGACTCTTGACCATTCCAAACGTCGTCCATGGTCAGAATGGTGGAAAGAAATGGCAACAGTGGATGATCAATTTTCGAAGAAAATCATCTTCATAAAATTACAGCTCATTTTTATTTAATTGCTTATCTGATTTTTTTCCTTCATTCATATATGCAACAGTCTTTAAATAAATCGAAATTAATATCCAGTAAGTGTTTCAATTGAATTAAAATATTTTTTTGCTATTAAAAATTTTTTCGAAATTTTCTTTCATTTTAATTAAATTAATAAATAAAAATTTAATTGAAAGTTAAGTCAACAATATTAATTTCAATGATACTATTAATTTGTTTACAAATGAAAATCGAATTAATTTGTTAATTGATATAACGAAATTTTTAATTAAATTTTGTTTTATTTTTTTCTGTGTATTACTGACTTCAGACTTTGAATTTTTTTGCTGGAAATTTTCCATAAAATATGAAACAGCTGCAAGTTAAAGCTGCTCAGTGTAGTGCTTGAAAATTTCGAACTTTTGGTGGTGAAATTTTTGCTTTGGCATTTGCATCATTCGTTGGCAGGCAAACTGGAATGGGCCAAACCCTGGGCACTTTTGCAATTAAGGCGAAATTTTTGTGGTGTTTTAAGCGCCACGAAACGAAAAAAAATGAATAAAACAAATAAATAAAAAAGTAATGAAAAAATATGAAAGTTTTACAAGCAAAAAAAAAAAACAAAAAACTTTTATTTTTAAATGTTTGAAGCATTTGGTAGTTGGTATTTGAACATTTACATTCTCTAAACCCGGGGGTGTTGTGCGATACAGAAAGGGTTTGTGTAATTAAACGCCAATTGCATTTTAATTAGATGGCAAAACAAAAAGAGAAATCCAAATTTTAACACATTTTACAAACCTTTGCAATGCTTTTGATTTGTCTATTTTGTAAGCAAAGTTAATTATGTTTTAAATTTTCCAATATTAAACATGGCCAGGCACAGTGGGCAAAAAAAAGTTAACTTGTCTTTTGTTGATATTATGAAAACTGTTCTGGAATGAAAGAGAATTGTATTTACTGGCTTGGTTACTAAAAAGCTCTAGCAAAACTGGACCTGCTGGCATGCAGAGTATCATTTTTATGCGTGCTGTATACCATATACCTTTCTACCGGCGTTAAGATAAATTTCGAAATTTAAACCCTAGACACAAACCAATTGCCTTGACAAAACTCTGTTTTCCTGAAATTCATCTTCTAAAGAAATTCGAAATTTTAAATTTCAATAAAATTTCATTTCTTTTATGAAAACTCTTTATGTTAATGGTTTTGGCCATTGGATATCATAAAGGGCCACAACAGCCATAAATTCCAACAATTTCTATCCGCCCATCTTCTAAAGGAAAAAAAGCTTTTGCGCGCGCACACGCTCGTGACCGACTTTTTCCTTCGTAACACTACGTGACTTAAAATTTATGGGGGATTTAAATAAAATAAAAAATAATAAAATCATTTAATTTGGCTCAGTCGTTTGGCTAAAAATTACTTTTGGCCAAAATAAATAAACAATTTCCCATCGTTGAATGGCACTGCTTTCATAACAAGAATCATTTGATGTATTTGAATACTTAATTTATTACGATTTACGTTTCATAGACATAATTAAATAAATAAATAAATGAAGAAAAAAATAACTCTCAGAAGTCAAATCGGTTTGTTTGCTTTTTGTGCAAAGCGGCAATAAATTTTTGTAACTTAATTCATATATATTTTCGAAGGGCCAAGGTGAGCAGTAGCACAGCTGAAACAAAAATAATAAATATCATCCACTATACACGGAAAGTTTACGAGTACTTAGAGTGCTCCGAGGCACATGAAAAGGTTTTCATACCAATTATCTTGTTGAAGGGTATAATAATGATGTTGCTTCGTTTCTTACGAATTTTATAGCAAGCCATAAATATTTATTTAGAAAATTACGCAGCATATTAAACGGCCTAAAGTTTCTTTTATTAATATGCAAGTGTGCGAAAAACAGAGCCATAATGAACTATAAAATGTTTTTTTATTTTTTGTTTTAATTATTGTATTCTTTACAAATTTATTACACAAAATAAAAGCATTTAACTAGACACTCGGAAACCACCACCAACAACAAACAATTCGCTGTTTATTGCTTGACTTAGGCAAATGGAAATTAATGTGTATGTCAACGTAGATATAATTCTTATTTATTGGAAAATAAACTTCCATAAAACCAGGTCTTTCAGCCAGCGCTGCCAGATAAAATTCTTCAAAAATCGTCAAAATCCCGATAAAATATAAAGAATTCGTCATTTAAACATTTATGCTATAATTTAATTTATGCATTAATTAAAATTTTAAAAATTTTACTAACAAATAAAAAAAAAACATTCTGATTTTAAATTGGAGGTATGCATATGAATGGATTAATTTAAATAAAAAACTTTATTAATAAAGAGTTGACAATTTCAGGAGTTTCAGGCTGGACTATCGTTGCAGCGTATTACAGGCTGAGATATCGGCCATAAGTAGGGCGGCGAACTGGATGAGGTACGCCGGGATATCCGCGGAGTATATTCGTGTGTGTACGAACAGCAGGGCTGCGAGAAGATCGCTGTCGGGTGTTTATACGACGTCGATCTTGGTTAGTGTGTGCCGGGCGTCTCTGAATGAGATGGCGGGACACCAGCATTAACAAAAGCTCTCCAAATGCATTTGTAGTTAAATTGCTGCTGCACTTAATTGAATTCATAAAATTATAGCTGGCTCCTTTACGAAATGTTTATTTTCTTCATAACACGCATAAATTTGGCCTGTTTAGACCAGTGCAAAAATTGTAATTTTTAAGCAAAAAAAAAATCATCAAATCAACATTTTGATATTTTCGGGGCCATAAATCGCCAAATCTGGCAGTCATGTTTTCAACGCAAATTTGTTAATCGATGAAAATGAAAGTTTGTGGCTTTGCTAGATTTGCTCTTTATGCAAGGTTGCAATTTGCAACGAAGTGTAGATAGAAAAAAATTTAAATTAATTGCAATTTTAAAAAAATTCTTCATATCAATTAAAAAATTGTTTAACATTTCACCAGCAACAAAATTAGTAACATCAATTAAGAAATTGTTTAAGCCTTAGGTCTGTTATATTTTCTTCTATTTTTCTTTATAAATTTTGCGATAATATAACAGACCTAAAGCTTAAACAATTTTTTAAATAAAAATAGTTATAACAAATAAAAAAAAGGTCGAATAATTTATATTAATAATATCACTTAAGTTTTTATACTTGAATTAATTGAAATAATGTTTGATAAAATGTTAATGACAGCAATTAAAAATTTTCACTGCATGTATGTTATCGATCACTAGACTATTTAAAATTAAAAAATTTTAACTAACGCATAAACAGTGTTTCGAAATAAAGCATTGCGTACATATTTCAGAAATCCTTCAAGTGACATTTTTTTTTTCCAAAATTATATTATTATAGATTGTATAAGGCCTACTTTAGTTGCAGCATCTGTCCATCCTTTCAATGGGTTTTATTTTGTTTCGGTATTTCTGTTTAGTGCAGAAACCCAACAATTAAAATCACATGGCGCCTTTCTGCAGTAAATTTTCTGATCGTCTGCTCTTAAATCGAGTAAATCGGGACTATTTACTGTTCCCCCAGTAGAAAACGACGTGATCTATGCTCTTAATACTTGTGTGCCACAATTTTACAAGAATAGTGTCAACTTAGTAGAAACTTCTGGGCGGAGAATTTGAGAAGAAGACAGGATTCCTTTTAAAGTATCCACTTATAAACAGTTTTATTATAATAAAAAGAAAAAAAGGAAAAGTAGTTGCCAAGCACTTTATTGGTGGTTTAGCTTCGCCAGCGTTTACACTCATTATTGTAGCCAAAAATTTTTCAGAATAGAATTTTAACGAAAAAAAAAAAATTTTTTTTTTAATAAATTTTTTTTATTGCAGAAACCCGCAAGTACAAAAATTGAAGAAATTTTTTGCAAAAAAAAATTAAAGTTTTAAAATTATCTCAAAGCATTATTTCCTTTGAAATGCGATAAGAAACACTTGAAATTTTCCCCAAACCAAAACATTTACTAATTTTAAAATTAGAAATATTTTTTTTAGTTTTCCGAAGATTTAAAAAAAAAACCCACTTGACGGATTTCTGAAATAAATGATTCAATTAAGAGAAAATTTAATAATAAAATTAATTTTTTTTAAATTAATTTTTTCAATTATAGTTCCTAACTACTGAATTAATTTCCTCAAGAAAAACTTTTTTTCCTAACTCTCGTATCATATTTTGACATAAAATTGATCGCAAACACATGTTTAATTTAATAAATGATATAAATAATGAATATCTTAAAGTGCATAAATCAAAAGATTAAATACTTGTGCACAACATACAGTGTCATTTACACATGTCAATGTCTTTTAACGTTGACCTTACAACCTAATAAAATATATGTTTTCTACCAAACCGAACGTATGTACATGAACACATGGAAAATATGCATGCAAGTGTGAGTTTGTGTACAACACTGCACACATACACATTTGGCTTAAACACCCACAGTGGAAGTGTAAAAAATTATATGTTTCACATACGGCTGTCTGCACTTTGCACTCTGCATCAATGCATATTTGCATTCCGACACACAGACACACACACACACACACACACACACACATTCACACTGACATACATACATTCTATCATGGCTGCACAATAAACAAACAGACATGAGCCATGCAGCAATGACATTGCTGCTGCTCTCATTCTTCACATACATGACCTCGATTATAAGCTGAAAAATTTATGTTTTATTACCAGCTACGCTAAGCTGAGCTTTGAAAATCATTTGAAAATTAAAAACAATCACCCTTATTCCATTTAGCGTGATCAATACTAAACGAGGTCGTTTTGTGTCGATTGTTGTAAATCGGTATGCTCATTGTCAATATAAAATGTTATCGATAAGCGTGGCTGTATTTCTAGCACGCCGTAAGCAACGTTAACGCCGGCATCGATATGAATTGACTCTGATTTTGTTGTCAGTGTTATTAGCAGCGTTTAAAAACTTCTGATATGTGGAGTTGCTTTGTCTACTACTTTTGCTACTGCTACTTAAAATACAAGGAGTCGAAGTCAAAGAAAATTAAAAAAACGAAAAGTTCAAACAGTTGTAGTTATATATATATATATATTTTTGTTTCACTGGACAATACAAACTCCACGAAGCTCTTACAGCTTGTCTGTAGGAACACCCAGGGTCTAAGCGGGAATCGAACCTGCACCTCCATATTGTTAAGACTAATGCTCATGCACTAGACTACGGAGGAAGTATAATACAAAAACAAGAAGTCGCAAGAAGTCGTAGTTTTTGTATACTTTAAAAATATAAAAGTACCCACAACGTAGTACTACAGAAGTTGACATGTTCGATCATTCTTATGTTTGACTGACTATAACTTTTGATAAATTCCGAAGTTAAAGCAATAAAGACATTGTGTGTTTCTTCTACAACTTCTTCAAAAGTTATACGCAAAAGAAAAATAAGAATTGAAATTAATAAAAAGCAGTTACTTAGATCATATATTGGACTGGTAACCGAAGATTTCTTTCAACATTTTAAATGCCCCTAATAAAGTCTACAACAACTACGACTTCTTGAATTTTTCGTTTTTTTGGTTGTACTTCAAGTACAACTGTTTGACCTTTTCGTTTTTTTATTTTTCTTTGACTTCGACTCTTCGTATTTTAAGAAGCATTAACTTAAACGCCAGATTGTGTTTGTGTAGTGACAAAAAGAGAAGTCGAAAAAATAGAAAAAACTTACGACTTCTGCTACATTGACTGCAGTTTTTTAAACGCTGGTTATTAGTTTCGAAACAGTTTCTTCCTTTTGAATTTCTTAGTACGCTGGTTCAAAAAAAAAAGAAGAAACCGTCTATAAATTATAAGCGAAAACACGGTGCAAGAGTGCAAAACACACACGGCCCTGTGCAGTATAGGGTAGTCAAACCCTATATTTAGTCTGGTCACCAATTTTATTTTTATGAGCCTGCAAATCAGTGCGCCCTCAACAAAAACTGTTGTCAGTTTTTGGACAACGGCTAATTCAGACTTGGGGATACCGCTTAACTATATATACAAAAAATTTGTTTTATTTTTGCCAGGGCATATTCGCTGCTAAAAATTCGTGTCTATGCATTCCTCTCACTTCTCCTCATGCCTCCTTTCTAACAAGATGTTGCCGCACACAGTGAAGCTATTTTTTTTTATCTGGGATCAGCACTCAGGAGAAGACTCCTACAAATGCGAAGCATTGTGCTGGAACTATAGGAAAGGAATAGTAGGAGAAACGACAGGAGGTGAAGCTTAATTAATTATTTTGCAGTTATGCTTTTGCACGTTCTTTGTTTATACTCGTAGCAGTGCTGAAGCTTCGGTTCAGGAGCCATTTTTATTATTATTTTACTTTGCCAGAACTTGTCCAAAAAAAATGGCGATGGTCGAAGAAGTCTGCACGTTGACTACAAAACGAAAAACTTTCCTGGGTTCAACCCCAGTTTCAAACTAATAAAAACATATCTCATTTTTCTGCTGTGCATTTGTGCGTCTTTGTGTCAGTTGTTGTCGGAGGTTTCATTGGTCATCTCCAGAGTGCTGGTCGAAGATAAAAAAAAAAATTATATATGAGAAAATCTTCTCACAGAAAATTGAAACAATTGAACAACGTTTTATTTATATTTAAAAAGTAAAAAATTTAATCGTGCGGCTAATGCATTCTGCAAGCCACTGAATTTTTGTTTGCTGGGCTTCACCTGTCACTGATGTCTCCATGCATGTGTTTGCAATAACAGAGAAAGTCCTTTGAATGAAATTCTGCATTATGGTGCTGTCATGTATTCAATGAACATTTAAATGCATTGCCAAACTCATTCCCCCCAACCCCGCTCGCTCTCAATAAAACATACAATTTCAATGTGACAATTTATTAAATATCCTGCATTTTAAAATTTCTTGCATTTAAATGCCACCCACCTGCATTGTGCTGGAGACATAAAAAATAATGATTTAGAACATAAAAACACATTAACATTAAATCACAATTTAATCTGCAACACTTATGCTCGTTGAGTGTGAAAGGAGTTTTAATGTATGCAAATGCATAGTTTTGGTGAAACATATGTCTTTAGTGGAATACAATGAAAAATGAGCAAAAGGCAGAATATGCATTCCTCAGTTGATGCTTAACATTTGACACGTCATTTGAACAGGCTTTGGCGAAAGTAATGGCCGATATCAGCCCGATTTTTGGAAATTTTCTAATCATCATCAGATCTCAGCGGTTTTTAAAGCAACGCTCATTCAATTCATCCCATCAACTGTCTATCAATAATGGCGTGGCGTGGTAACTTTATTTCTGAAACGGTATAAATAAAGAGCAAAAACATGTGATGGTGAACTGATGGAGTAGCGCGCAATTCCAATACAACTCTGCTGTTACGTGTTTTCTTTCTTAATTTGTAAAGCAAAGTCTCAGCTTAGCTTTTGTAAAGTAATTTTATTTGAAGCTTAAATATCGGCGAAGAGAAAATATTACTTGTTTATTTTTTATTAACGCCATTAATTAGAATAATTAATTTTTTCAATTAAAGTTTTAATCAATTCAATTAAATTTTTAATTGATTTGTCAACTCAGTACCTGAATAAAAAATTTTGAATTAGAATTAGAAAAATTAAATAAATTAAAAATCAAATAATAAAATATCTGTTGTATAAGGAAAATTTGTAAAGAAGCTATTTGGTTTGCTTTGTATATTTGTAATTCTCAAATATTTTTTTGGAGTTCTTGTATAGATATATGCAATTTCTTAGGCTTTTTTCTAGAATTTGGTTAAAGGTCTACTGAAGATTTTAATAATGATTTCGAAATGGTTGCTCGTACTTCATGATATATTTTAACAAGCAGCCCGTACCCTTGGCCTGATTTTATAACCCAGTCTACCAAAACATATCGCTTATTTACTTCAATAACATCTTCATCCAAAAAATACACTTTTTTGAGCTGATAACGCAAAATAATTCTTCATATCGGCCTTTATCTTGTGTAAAAAATTCATGCAAATAACTTCAGAACTCAGCTCGTGACAGAAGAATATTTTTCAATTTCATAAATAAATATAAAAAAAAAGTCTTCATCATCTCAATCTCAGTTGAATAAAGAAGTATAAAAAATACAAAAAAAAATATAAAAATAAATATTTCACTTACAATATCGTCGTCGGTTCCTTCAAACCATGCAAGAGATCTGGAAAAAATATAAAAAAAGAAGAAGCATTAAGCAAAGGGCCAATTGCAAATCATGCTTAATATTGAAAACGATTGGACGAAATATGGCCCGCTGAAACTATCCATGAGAATTTAATAAAATTGAAAACATAACATGATGTACGTTTTTTTTTTAATAAATACGACCGGCGGGGGCAATATCTTCCTCTCTGATATTATCCATGCGATCGTAATGAAATTATAAAAATAGAGAGCAAGTGTTTTTTTTTAATTTTTTTTTTTCAACGATGGATGGTAGTCTGCACGTTGACTTTAAAACCAAAAACAGACCTGGGTTTTAACAGACTCCAGTTTCAGACTGAAATTTTAAAATAAAAATAAACATCTCGCATTTTTCTGATGTGCATTAGTGTGTCTTTGTGTGTCAGTTGTTGTCGGAAGGTTTCAGTGGCGAAGGCATAGTCACTGGTCACTGAACAATACCGACTTCAGCTGATAGCAATCCACAATCGCTTCAGAACGGCCGCCTTCGTCGGTATTGTGTAGCACCGGCGAAGTAAAATAATAAAAAAAATGGCTACTAAACCAAAGCTTCAGTACTGCTACGAGTATAAACAAAGAACGTGCGAAAGCTGAGCTGTAAAATAATTAATTAAGCTTCACCTCCTGTCGATTCTCTTACTATCCCTTTTCCAGCATCTAGTTCCAGCACAATGCTTCGCATGTGTAGGAGTCATCTCCTGAGTGCTGGTCCTAGATAAAAAAAAAATAATAAATTTTACGTCTCTTCTTACGAATCTTACCGGAGTTCACTGGCAAATCATCATTCTCGTTTTCAGCAGATAGTATATCTTCATTCAATCTACTGAAGAAACGTTCTATTTCGTAAGTCCCAGTACTCTCGTGAGGTAGATTTTGGTCGCCGTTCAACACTTGTAAATTGTCATCCAACTCCTCCGTATCGCGTGGTAATATAACAACATCAGTTGTATCTGATTCACTTTCAAAATCTTCTTTCCCATCGGACCAGCTATCAACAATTTCTTTTACTTCGGCAGTAGTACGAATTTTCTGACGACGATTAATTTTTATATTGGTTATTTATAATTTTTTTTTTTCGTATAAATTCATGTTTTTATGCACTGGTTTTATTGTAAAAAAAATTCACTTGATTTCACCTGTTCACTTTGCTTTAGTAAAATAAACTACATGTAAAAAGTTCAACAAAATTAAAGGGGGTGCTGATGGCGAGTAGTCAGCGTGTTGACTCGCAACCAGAAAGACACAGGTTCGATTCCCAGCCGGGTCAAATCAGAAAAAAGTTTTTTCTGAGTTTTCTGTGCTACAGCACCCTCCTTCGTCGGTATTTGAGCAATAAAACGTCGGCGAAGTAAAATAATAAATAAAATGGCTCCATTAGCTTAAAAATTATGCGTCAAAAAACATCAGAGACGCCACAACTTTGCTTTATAATTTACACGCAACTGCAGAGTTGTGCAAGAATTAAGCTCTATCTTTCTACCACTTTTCACCACCTGTCTGTTTCTTCCCTATCCTTCTCTCTAGTTCCAGTGCAATGCATTGCATATGTAGGGGATAGCCCCTGAGCACTGGTCCAAGATAAACAAGCTACTAAGCTATAGAGTTTAAAGTTGGATTTACTTTTTACGGCTTAATTTTAAATATTTGTAACTCTCTTCGAAGTAACCCTGTACATTTTAAATGGCACAGTGGGGTGTACCGGAACTTTGAATGGTCAAAAAAATTAATAATTTTGTAAACAAATAAATAACTTTTTATTTATACTAAAATAAGAATCCCAAAATTATTAAAAAATTTTTAAAAAAGTATATCTTTAAAGACGGTTGGGTATTCAAATACCCATGTCCTATCTCAGGAATGAGGGGAGGTAAAAAATTTTTTTTTACACCAAGCAACTTCTATGGATCTCCAGGTAAAATTCTGAAAGTTTCGTCAAAATCGTACGAACGGTCCATGAGCCGTCTTTAATGGGTTAATTCTTTCCTAAGGAAAATTTTTTTTCTTAATTAATAATTTAATTGAATCCACGTTTATTTTAATTGATTTAGATGTTCTCTCAAAAAAAAAAAAAAAAATTCAATCAAAATGCTATAAAAATGCCAACTGAGAAAAAAATTTAATTTTAAAATTAAATTGAATTAAAAATAATTACAATAATTATTTAAGCTACAGATCCTTTTTATATATGAAATATTTATTTTTATTCGATATTTCGCTACTCCTTTGTGGTTTTTGTTTATCAATTAAAATTGTTAATTGATTCTCCGCTTTTCGTGATAAGTTGAAATCTAATTATTATTTTAATTGAATCATTATTTTAATTGATTTTACGTTCTTCTGTGTAGATAATGTATTGGAAATTTCTAATACCCATCACCGACGGACATATCAGTTTGATACTTCCTTTATAAATATAAAGGAATACCTCCCCCCTTTGAAGTGACTAAATTGTACACACAAAACAACAATGCTTTAAAGAAATCAATCGTTCGTTTTTCTGTTCACAATTATTATTATTAATTAAGTTGAAATCCTCAATTAAAGCACAAATTTCAAACCTTCTAAAATTTCATATTTATTTAGTGCATTTAAATAGTCAAATACACAACTTGTAAATGTTGGAATAACATGTGTATTTTCTCGCAAAACAGTTAATTTAATTGAATTCAATAACAAACGCGCTGCTGCAATTTGGTATAAATTTATTGAAACTAAAATTAAGCCATATTCCCCCAGAACCAATTAAACTAATTCAAAAATAATTTCTCTTATGCAAAAGTTTTCAACTGGTCTTTTAATTAAACAATTTAATACCATTCATTCATTCATTCATTTATTTTACTTTCAACATCATTATTCAACAGTCAGGTTGTGGTCCTTTTTGGTATTTTTGCATATAGGAAATAAATTTACCCACTCTGGCCATACAAAATGAAAAAAAAAAAAAAAAAAAATAGATTGCAGTTAATTTTAGAATTTTTATCATATGGTTGGCATGCAGGAGCATGCTCGCAACATATTGTGTATCAGTAAATACTATACAATATCCAAAGTAATATTAATAGTTGAAAAATGAAAAATGGTTTAATGCGGCAATGCAGAATTCTCTATACCCTGCAGGACTATGTGCAATGATGGGGTAGTCTCGATCAAAGTTAAAAGCAGGCTGTTTGCGTAAGTTTAGATTTTGCTAAGTTATTGCAGTTTAATTTAGCTCCGTAGAAATCACCACGTAAGTTTGTGTGGCCCAAGTTGCCCGAAAAATCTCAATATCGAACTAGCCAGATAAAGACATTCACAGAGAAAGTGCGCAATAGCCTGCCGCTGCGAAACGTACTCAAAATTACTGTACCGCACACTGAACGGAATGCCCATATTGACAGCATGTGTGGCGAGGCCCCCTTTAAAAGCTGAGTTTACTAATGGACAATCCGGGAAAAACTCTATAGTTGTCGAGTTACACCTCCATCATAACGCGTTCACTTGCTTTAATTCTGATAAGAAAAAAAAAATATCACCGGGTGCATGAGCATTAGTTTTATCAACATGGAGGTGCGGGTTCAATTCCCGCATCGACCCTGGGTTTTTCTACAGACAAGCTATAAGAGCTTCGTAGAGTTTGTGTTGCTTAAAAAAACAATAACAAAATATTGTGGTTTATTAATGAAGTAAGTTGAGTGATATATATATATATATATACAGTGAAATATTCTGTAAAGGACAACTTTTGAAACGAAATTTTAATGGATTTATTAGTTTTTTTTTCTTTTTCTTGGACCAGTGCTGAGAGGATCTCCCCTACCTCTGCAATGCATTGCACTCGAATTAAATACAGAGAGGGATAGTGTAGAGAATGGACAGGTGGTAAAAGTGGTAAAAAGATAGAGAGCTTAATTCACGACTCGGCAATTGAGTGTTAATTATAGAGCATTATTTTTTTAAGCTAAGGGAAGCCATTTCATATATTATTTTATTTCGCAGACGTTTTATGCTCAAATACGGTCGGCGGAGAAGGAGAAAAATTTAGACATGATCGGTTTGGCTCTTTCTGGTTGTAAAGTCAATACGCTAACTACTCAGCCTTCAGCAGCCTCAACTAATATGCTTGTTCTCTCGACACAAAGAATGATTGCTGGTATGCAAATATTCTATCTTTTTATTTTTAGCTGACATTAATTAGTAATAAGTCCATGCAATACGTCTTGATTAATTCGTCTCAACAACTACTTCCAGTGTGTTAATAGGCCGATAGCACAGAAATACTACAACAAAACGAAACACAAAAAATAGTTGTAATATTTCCGTACTCAAGCTTTACAATAAAAGTTACGCTCTTATAGTATTTTCACACTCACTGTTTTAAAAAGCAGAAGTTGGTTTTACGTTAAAACCAACTATTAAAACCTGATTTACCATATAAAAATATTTTCTTAAAACCATCTTAAAACCTTTTTTTAAATTGCTTTTAAGTTGATTTAATGAAATACAACCTTGATTTTCATGTACTAAAGGCAGTGCTACCAAGTTAAAATATTCAAAACAGCTGGCAATTTTAATGGAGGGCAATGAAATTAAAAAAATTTGGTAAAAAAAAGTCATTACAATAATATAAAACAATGGACGGCAACAGCCACAATAATAAAAAAAAGTGCAAAAGTGCTATCGGGTAGAGCGTAATGAAAATGCTTTCATCGAGTGGTGGGAGCAGAAAATAAATAAAATTTTTTTACACATGATTTAATTAAACTTATGTGGAGAACGCAAAATTAGCTGTTTGCGGTTTTAACTTTAACATCAGGTTTTAACTTTTGATATGACAACACTATCAGAACCACAGTAGCGTACCGTCTATTCGTTTTGATATGGCACAGAAAATTCTACAGTTTTTAATATTAGAAATTTACATCGCTACATTCGGAAGGCTGGTATTTGTATAATTAAAAAAAAAAAAAAACCCATGAACAAATAGAGATGAACATCATGTAGTCTCGTGGCATGAGCAACAATTTTCTACCACCACGACAACACGTTCAACACAAGTATGGGAGTATTTTATTAATTTATTTATTTAATTATTCTATTTTATTAGTTTCACTTCTATTTTTATTTTGACCTTTATTAAAATTTTCTAATTATATTTATTTATTTTTTTTATTATATTTATTAAAAAACTTTTCATAAAAAAGAGGAGAAATAAATAATTATTAAAAAACTTTTCATAAAAAAGAGGAGAAATAAATAATTATTAAAAAACTTTTCATAAAAAGAAGAGAAATAAATAATTATTAAAAAACTTTTCATAAAAAAGACCATCGCTCAAAAATAAATATAATTAAAAAATTATTCTATTTTAGTTTTACCTTTTTAAATTTTTTTTTATTATTATTTAATTACTAAGCTCATGGTGGTTATGCTTTTCCAATTGTATTGTTTGCATTTATTTTCGATATTTCGTTAACGGTTTGTTAACATCACCAGGAAGTAAATGATATAAAATTTAAAATATTTTCAATAAACAAAAAAAAATATTTTCTAAAAATGTCACAAAATTTTGTAAAAAAAAATGTCTTGGTTCTTGAAAAGAAAAAACATGAAAAAATAATAACTATAGTAGTATTATGGGCGTAAACGTAAGTATAACAAATTTAAAAAAGTAAAGTCGAAAACCCGAAAACAGCACTTCGGGGCATCGTGCTCCATAACTTCAAATTTGACGAAGGACTACTACGCAGCTAATTTAGTTGCAGCGTGATTGAGAAGCCTTGCCATAATGCCGTCTCTTAAAACCACTGACGCACACGTTACACTGATGATTATCAAAAAATATTTTTAATCTTCTTCCGCTTCATAAATAAAATGTACTGCAGCAACAATTTAGATGCACATCAGAAAAATTAAGTAAAAAAATTGAGGAGTATAAAAATAAAAAATTAATAATGAAATATCCACATTAAAACCGAATAAAAATTAAAATTCATAATCCAGTATTTAATGAGATGTACAAATTAATACAGCGAATAACACTTTTGAAAAGTGATTTGCAATTTCTGGGGCAATTAAAAATGCGAAATGTTTTTATGACTTAGTTTGAAACGGGGCTTTTGCTTTTGTAGTCAACGTGCTAACAACTACTTCAGCCAACGCCATCCTCAGTGGTCTTATTATACTGCAAGGTGAATAGGTTGGCATTTCCCATTCATTGTGAACTAATTTATGGTTCTAACAAAGACACACAACAACAATTAAAATGCGATTAAAAATAAGAAAGAGCTGTAAGATCGTGAAGCTTTTACTCTTGTCCTTCGAGTTAAGGCATATTGCATCGCAAGTGTAAGGGTCATCCCCGGAGTGCTATTTCAAGATTAAAAAAATTCGAAGCAAAAAAATTAAATCGATACAAAAAAATTTTTGTGTTCTTTCCCGGATAATTGATGTTGCCGGCAGTGTGACCATATTTTAAAATAATATTAAGCTAAATCACGCTTGAGATAGAGCTGAAAAAAGCTGAAGAAGGATATGTGAAAAAAATTAAACCAAATTTTTATAAAGATTTCTAATATGAAGTTCTAATTATTTCGATATTTTTCATAGTTTTTTTTTTCTTGGACCGGCACTCAGGGGATGACCCCTACACATGCGATACATTGTGCTGGAATTAGGAAATTAGGTTCTGGGAAGGAGGATAGAGGGAGTAGTGTTTATTGACATTTGATTTAAATTTTCCCAAGCTAAAAGTAACAGGAAACACCTCTGCGGGTAGTCTATTCCACATACGTGCCGTTCGGCCAAAAAACGAATTTTTCCTGTAATGCGTAGTGCGAATCGCCGCCAAATCGACACAAATGGATGCGCTCTTAATGATGATCGCGTTGTGTGCGCGAATGACCGGGTTTCGGGAACAAGTTCCCTGATTTCATTAGAACACCTCCCATTATAGTAACGATAGAACAACGAAACGCACCCCACGTTGCGACGATGCTCAAGAGATTCAATAGAGTTGGTTACCCTACTGTCTCCTATGAGTTTAGAGAGTGTTTATTTATTTTATAAAAATTCTTCTTTTTATTTAATCTTCTATTCTTATCGTATGCAATAAATTATTCATCATACAAGTTTTATTTTTATAAAATTTTTTATTTATTTAACAATATATTTTTTTTTTCGATATTTCATTTCGCTAAGCCTTGGTTAGCAGCAGAAGGAAAAATAAATTTTTTTTTTTAATAAAATTATTGAACAAACATAAAATTAAAATATTTTATATTATTTGAAAAGGAAAAAAAAATGTTTTTTTGTCAATCATTTATATAAAAGTATTTTGAAAAAAAAGCTTCTTTTCTTTTCAATTCAAATTCAAAATAACTCAAATTACATATAAACAGTCGTATTAATAAAAAAAAGTCTTAAATAAGGTTTAAAATACATATTAGTTAAAACGCTTTTTAATCCTAAAACACGTTTTTTTAAAAATTCATATTAATAATCAGTATTTTAACTAACATACGTTTTAAGGTTTTTCAAAAATGAGGATGGCAGCCCTAGATTTTTTATTTTCCACTTGACTCCTAATGAGGCAAAACCGTGATTATTATATCACGCAGTAATCGTATCTAAATAGTTTTTTTTGGCATGTTTAATAAAATATTGTTGTTTATAGAATAAAAAAATGTATGATAAGTTGTATAAAACTAATAACAGTAAAAATATCGCTTGGTAAGATTGCAATTTTGGTGACTTATTTAATTGCAGTTAAAAGAGTATTTGAATAACGAGTTTCATACTATTTGTTTTTTTTATTGTTTACACATCACTACTTAGTCAACATTAGTTTTATTTGAAATTTGTGTAACATTAATAATAATATAAAAAACAATAAACAGGGAGAAAAAGAAGCACTACAAACGGAAAATTGGGTGGAATTTTTTTTCACAAATAACAATCACAATGAAAACAAACACTGCACAATATGACATCTTAAAATAGCTTTAAAACAGGGTCGAACTAATTTTAAAATTTCCATATTTACACAAGGTTTAAAATGTGCATTTTAAGCTAAAATTCGTTTATTAATACCATTTTAATGAATTTTGCTTAAAAAATGCGTTTTAAAATTTTTATTAATACGGCTGAAAATATTTAACAATTCTTTGAACAATCTATTTTATTAAGTTTTAACGTTTTTTTATTTATTATTTTTATATAATTTCGATATTTCGTTAACCTTCGGTTAACATCTTCAGGAAATTTTTATTTTTAAAATTTTTTTTCTTTTTGAAGTTTATATAAAATTTTTTCTAACATCAAAAAACAAGTATTAAGAAAAATTTAACAATTCTAATAGAAAAAAATATAAAAATAAGACCTGCATTGCTAAATAATTTATATTTATATTTTTGCTCCATTTCAATTAAAATATTAAATCAATACGAAATAAAACGCTTTATTAAGCAAAAAGTCTGTTCATTTATATATTTAATTTTAAAGTAAAACAAAAACAACAAACAGAGAGTTCTTGAACTAAAGGTAAACAGTCTTAGAAGGGCGACAAAGATCTCAAAACCGTACAGAAGTGAATTCGTGGTATTTAACTCAACGTTTAGATTCGACAATGCTGTCATGACATTAGCAGTAAATAAATAATTTTTTATTAACCCATGCACTCTTTTCCAATTTTTAGAACTAACACCTTAGAGCACCGTTCTCAGGGGCTATGGAATGAAAATATGATGGGAGATTTTATTTTTATTTTTAGATTAAGCTTTGTACATCTTTTTGATTAAAATGTAACTAGTTGTTTGTTAAAAAATGTCTATTAAGGCCCAAATTGACAGTCATTAGTTAATTATTAGTAAACTAAAATGATGACTATTGTTTAACTAATACTTCATATTCACAATGTATTGTTTAACTAACATTCTCAGTATAACTAAAGAATGGTAACCCTAACAATCTTTTAATTTTCAATATTGGCTGCACTGCTATATCACATATGGTTTTTGTCTACATTTGTTACATTATTTCTTAAGAAATAAATGGATTTTCATGAAATAAAGTTTATTTTATTTCTATTACATACACCTTTAACTAATAAAAGTGGTAACTATTTTCGGCTTTCTATTTTTTATGAATTTTTTGAATTAAAAAATTGGGTAATTCTTCCAAAAAAAAATTTTTTTTTTTCACTTTTTCATAAATAACTCAAAAACTAATAGCTAAATCAAAAGATGATAGTAACAAAACTTAAAGCTGACGTAATTTGAAATTTTTTGACGTACTGCATAACAAGAAGGAATAAGTTTTTCCAAAGTTACTACTAGTTGTAAGGAGCAGCCTTTCCAAAAACCCCAATTTTAGAAAAAAAAATTTTTTTACACAAAACGTTATCATAGAATTTGAAATACTAATGATTTTTGTAATTAGGTGACCACAGCGAATTAAAAAAAAATTGTGGTTATCATGAAAAAAATTTTTTTTCTCATTTGTTGCTGGTACCGTTTCCCGACGATGGTTTATAGGGGAAAACAGTTTGGCGTGAGCGAAGGTGCGAATCTTTATAAAATTAATTATTTAAGTTTAATTATTTCTGGTCTTCCAGGGTTGCTCCTTCTAACTACCCATGAATACTGGTATGTGCACTTTAAGTTTGAAAATTAATAACTTAAAAGCCATAAGATAAATACTTTTTCAGTTCTATTGCCCACCGCGAAAACATAAATCATTCTTTTTCAATCATAGCGAATGTTTATTCATGGCTGACAAGACAATAATTTTTGAAAATTATTTATTTTTGAAATGATATCGGACGGAGGTTTCATTGTTTTTCTTTTGCTTGGCTGCTGCACACAACTCTATTTCAGTTTTAACACAAACTAATCATTTCATTTTACAGTTTTGGAAATTGTAACCCTTAAGGCAAATTATGGTCTATCATGCTTGTGCTTGTCAATATTTATTGGCATGGTAACGAGCAACTATTGCAGTTGCCATTTTTCTTTGCAACATTTTCCTTTTTTTTTTTCTTTTCTTTTCTTTCCTTTTCATTTCATTTTACTTTCTGCTGCAGCAGACTATTGCCACTTTCCAACCAGTCAATATCCTTGTAGCTTTTGAAAACTTTATTCATTTCTTTGTTTTCTTTGGAAACGAAAAGTTTAATAAAATGTAAATGTTTTGAATATTTTGATTTGCCAACCTCTACAGAAAATCCTCTTACTTAAAATGACTCAACTAGAAATTCCAGCAACTCGAATAAATAAGAAATAGAAAAATAAATAATATAAAAAACTTACAGACCAAAACTTATTGGCATTCAGTTAGTGAAATACAAAAAAAAAAAAAAAAAAAACAAGAAGCAGAAACAACTACATCCGTCTGAGTAAAAACTTTAGCTGCAATAACTGTTGGTATTATTAAGGAAATTACAAAAGGATTTTCGTAGCACATTGTCAAAATAAGCAACAATAACAACCGCAATACGAACATAAGCAAAATTGGCAGAAACAAACAAAAAAACATTCGTTGAAAATACTCCCTTGATGGTGTTAATTTAATGTTGCATTTGGTATTGTTGTCTTAACTTTGTTTGCCTGATTGTTTGGCTGTCGTGCCACTTCTAAAAGCCACCATGTCCGTTTCAAAATACAACAACAACACGTAAATTTCAAATGGCATTTAGATTTAACCGTTACTCGTTTGCCTTGCAGCAGGAGTAGCTGTGCTTACTTTTGCAGGCAATTGTATCTATGGCCAGTATTGTATGTGTCGCTGCGTGTGTGTCCAGCAAGCAGAGGCGTTAATGAATGCAATCGTTAAGGCCAAGGCACATAGAATCCGTCAGCCGTCATACTTTGACTGTTTCAACTGACAGCTAAGTTGAAATACATGTTTTCTTATGACACTTGTTACATTCAGTACGTCTCCGTCAAAGCGAAGTACAAAAGTTGGCCAACTTTTAACGTACGTTCAGTATGAACGGCGTTGCCGTTGTACGTTGTACGTTATTTTCAACCAAAATTGATTGATTTTTTTTTAGTGTGAAGATGTGAATATTTTTTTGCATTTTGTTTACTTTATCCAGCTTAAATAATACAAAATACGTAAATATTATATGTAAAGTTTTACAATCAGGTTTTATATTGCGCAACGTTTTCAACACCATTTTGCTTTATTAAAAATCGTTTCTGTTGTAACAAAAAACTCTAGACTGCTGCAGCAGAAACAAAAATAAAATAACACAGTATCTAAATTGAAAATAGATGGGAAATTATTAGCATGGGTTTGTTTGGCTTAAATTGAAATGGTGTCTGTGCATAATGTTTTTATATAAATTTCTCCTAATACTTGTTTTTTAACCTTATTTTATTATTCGAACGATCTATTTAATTAAGCTTTAAGGTTTTTTATTTCTTATTTTTATATAATCTCGATATTTCGTTTACATCTTCGGTTAACATCTTCAGGAAATTTTTATTTTTAAAATTTTTTCTTTTTTGAAATTAATATTTTTATTTTTTTTTTTTATATAAATTTTTTTTATATAAATTTATTTTTTATATAAATTTTTTAAATTTTTCTAGTTTTTTGACCTCTTTTTATATTAATAACACTAATTATTTAAGCTTTAGGTCTTTTTAATATATTTAATATTTATTCTGATTCGATATTTCGCTACTCTTTTTTTTTTTTTTTGACTGAAGAAGCTACACAAAGGAGTAGCGAAATATCGAATCAGAATAAATATTAAATATATTAAAAAGACCTAAAGCTTAAATAATTAGTGTTATTAATATAATTTTTTTTTTAAATTGGTGACTAGTATAAAAGAATTTGAAGACTTATTTTTATAAAGTAAAACATATTCTAGTATTTTTTTTATTTTTCAACTTTTTAACGTGGTAACGCTGGCTATGAGTTGATATCCGACAAGAAAGTTCTCATTGTGCCAATCTCCTCCGTCGGTACGTTAATGTCATTTGAAAAAGTCAAAGTATGACGGATGACAGATTCTATGTGGCCCGGCCTTTATAAAACATCAGAGCGGACTCCTTCGTCGGTATTGTGTAGCACCAGCGAAGTAAAATAACCACTAAAAATGGCTACCAAAACAAAGCTTCACAATGGAATACGTCTCTTTGACATCATCAGCGCTGCAAGACTGGTATCAAGACGACTTTAACTAGGTGGTGGTGAATCGAGTTGTTGTACAACAATCCACGTTTTTTGTCCGCGATATGTCAAAAACAACTGATGCAAATATTACATAGAAGATGTGTGTAAGATTTTTAATTTTCTAAAATCATTTAATTTTAAATACAAAGTTTTTGACGTTTGAGGCTCAAACGTACAGCCAAAAATTGCAACCTGTTTTAACAACCCCACCCAGTTTGATGCACCTGCAAAAGCAGAGTTGTTAGCAGTGTTACCATACGTGAAGATTTATCTTATTTTCTAAGTTGAGATGTAAAAAAGGTGAAAAGATTTTTTAGCTTAAAAAAAAGATTTCTTTAAATATGATATTTACGGCCATTTTCACAATATCCGATTAAAATCTAACATGGACTTTAACGACAACTTTGACAATGCAAAACATGCTGTTAAAGCTCACGTTAAGTTTTCATCGTACATTGTGAAAAAGGCCGTTAGTACTTAAATGCACAGTCTTCAGTTAAAGGAGAAGGATATTTTTATTGGTTAAACTAATATTACTAGTTAACTACAGACTGTTAATATGCGCTTTAGACTATTAACTGAAGTGCCTGTTAACTAAACCTACTAATAGAAGTAAAGGGTGTCCAAAATGTAAGTTTTATTTTAAGTTTGATGTCATTTCTTTTCTACTTGTAATTTTTATTCAAAATTTTTATTTTCAAATTCTAAATACATTCCGGTTAGTTAATATGGAACGTTATACGACGAAGCAACAACGTTTTAAATTTATTATTAAAAGAATTTTTGAAAATGCCAAAAGTTTTCAAGGTGTTATTAAGAAATTTAAAAGAAAATTCGGTATAGAAAACGCTGCAACAAATCGTGCCATTAAGCTGATGGTTGAGAAATTTAAAGAAACTGGATCCGTTCATGATAACAGAAATATAACTTATCAACGTAGTGATCGTTCAATCGAGAATATAGCAGCTGTAAGAAGAAGTGTTGAAGAAGATTCAAAAACTTCTATTCGTCATCGTTCGCTGCAAATAAACATCAAACGACCCTCCACATTATTCAACATTTCGCATCGTGATCTCCATTTAAAGGCTTATAAGATCCAGCTGACCCAAGAATTAAAGCCAGCTGACCACGCATTACGCAGGCAATTCTTTTTTTTGGGCCATCGAAAAACAATTTTTTTTAACCAAATAATCTTCACCGGCGAAGACCATTTCCAGTTCAATGGCTACATCAACAAGCTGAATTGCCGCATTTGAGGTGAAGAGAATCCAAGAGTTAACTTACATAACATTACCAGTGACCACTGAACATACCTTCGGCACTGAAACCTTCCGACAACAACTGACACAAAGCCACAGACTTTGAAAAGATTTCATTCATTTAATTCTCCGATATATATTACACATTCTACGATTATACTTATTGTACACAAAGTACAAGAAACGATTGCCTTTATACTTTCAGTCTAATTTTTTATTTATTTTTTTTTTTTTTTAATATTTTCTGTACATATTTGTATCATCTGTTGTAATCTTCTTAGTTAAGTTGCTGTTCTTATTGTTGTTTCTCAAACGCCATCTTATGTATTCTTATTGTCAGTCACTTGCCGTTGTTACATTATCTTGACTTTATCTCTCTTCTCAATTTTTAAATTTTTTTTGTTATTATTTGGTTGTGATTTGTCCTTTTGTTGCTGGCGTATAATGGCGGATTTCTACCAGAGTGGAATAATATTAAAATATTTTGCGGCACTATTGAAATGTTATAATTCAGCGCTGGTTACTTTTTTTTCGTTTTCCTAACGAAGATTATTTGATGAAGCGATGAGGGTGGGGAGGGGGGTTACACAGGATGAGGAAAAATATTTTATTATTTGTCAAAATAAATTTTAAATGATATTTTTTTCTATAATCAAAGATTATGATTAGCAAAGCTACTAATTTCGACTACAATATTAATTCAAAAGATTTTTTTTTATTAAAAAAATAAATTATTAATTACGATTAAGGAAAAGGAACTTTACAAGAAGTGAAGAAGCTCGTGATATTGTGATGCAGAAGTAGTGCTAACGTGGGTAATTTTCTATAAATTTTAGGTAATTTTAGCAACTTTCTTTTTGGCAACACTGTTTTTGGCAGCTCAGCTGTTTTCCTGTAACATATTCACTGTTAAACATGTTCAGTTTGGTTTATAATTTCAGCATGAATCGACTTACAAACGAGCAATGCTTGTAGATTATTGAATTTTATTATTGGAAAAGTTGATAAATACAAATTAATGGTGCAGAGATTAATTTGGTTTACAAAGTTTCGTGTGCCTGCAGCATTCCAAATGTGATTATACAGGGTGGGCCAAAAGTCACGCCTGCATGTACAAATTTAATAACTTTTTTGTTTATTTTTTTTTAATTATATTTATTTTCTGAGCGATGCTCTTTTTAATGAAAAGTTTTTTCAATTATTTATTTTCAATATTACGCTACCAAATAGGTAGCATCATCAGGAAATAATAATTTGTATGAACAAAAATTTTTTCAAAAAAAAAAAAGAAGAAAAGGAAAATATTTTTGAAAGAAAAAAAAAAGAAAAATATTATTTTTTTAGATTTTATTCATCGAACCGCGTTACACCACCATGCAAAATTTAACGAGCGACCAACGAAACAAAAGTGGTAGAATTTTACTTTTCCAATGGGCATTCAATTTCACTGACGCAACGAGCATATCGAAATTATCGCGATGAAGCTCATTTTCATCTTAAATAAATAAATAAATAAATAAACAAAATATGCGATTTTGGGTTACTGCAAACCGCAGAGTTGTTCACCAGCGCCAATTGCACTCGCTCAAGTGTACGGTATGGTGTGGAGTGACATCAGAAAGAATTATAGGGCCCTACTTCTTCGACAATGAAGTTGGTAATGCAGTGACGGTGAATGAGCACAGGTATCGTACTATGATTAATAATTGCGTACGCCCTGTGGCAGCCACCAAGTGGTTCCAGCAGAATGGAGTAACAGCACACACCGCCCCTGCTACAATTAGTCTTTTAAATGAAATTTTTGAACACCGAATTATATCAAGAAATTCAGATTTCCTTTGACCATTCACCAGACTTAACTGCCGCTGATTATTTTCTCTGAGGTTATCTCAAAGAACGAGTGTATGTTAATAAGCCCCAAACTATAGAGCAGCTAAAGCACAACATTGAAGTTGAGATCAGGGCAATAGAGCCTGAAACTTTGCGTGCAGTTATGCAAAACGCCTGTTTAAGAGTCCAATTGGTTATCGATGATGAAAATGGTGGTTATTACTCTGATATTATTTTTCATAATTAAAATTTAGATCGTACAAAGCTAATATATATATATATATATAAATATATATAAAAAATAATAATAAACAAATAATTTATTCAATTTTTACACGCAGGCGTGACTTTTGGTCCATCGATACAAGATGGTACAGGAGAAAATCGAATCGAATTCATAATACTGAATTTTATTTATCGTGTGTAAAAACAGTTTCCGGATTTAAAATTTCAATACTCTTGAAATAATTCAGAACTACCATCCCCAGGGAAGAGAAGCCAACGATTCGCCACTGTTTTCGTCTTCCTTTCACACTTTATTGCCAGTTGCAAACCGCACAGATTAAATAAATAAAAAAATAATAAAAAAGTTATTCAATTTTTACACGTAGTCGTGACTTTTGGCCCACCCTGTACATACAATGTAAATGCGATGGCACGATGGATGGTAGTCTGCACGTTGACTACACAACCAACTGGTTCAACCCCAGTTTCAGACAAAAAAATTTTTAAATAAAAATAAACATCTCGCATTTTTCTGATGTGCATTAGTGTGTTTTTGTGTGTCAGTTGTTGTCGGAAGGTTTCAGTGGCGAAGGCATAGTCACTGGTCACTGAACAATACCGGCTTCAGCTGATAACAATCAACAATCACATCAGAACGCCCTCCTTCGTCGGTATTGTGTAGCACCGGCGAAGTAAAATAATAACAAAAATAGCTACTAAAGCGAAGCTTCAGCACTGCTACGAGTATAAAAACAAAAGTACGTGCGAAAGCAGAGCTGCAAAATACTTAATTAAGCTTCACCTCCTGTCGTTTCTTCTACTATCCCTTTCCTATAGTTCCCAGCACAATGCTTCGCATGTGTAGGAGTCATCTCCTGAGTGCTGGTCCTAGATAAAAAAAAAAATACAATGTAAATGCAACCAATACTGTATACGTTTTTATAAATATGTCCTCCGTTTTAAGGATTAGACAGAAAATAATCTTTTTAATTTTTACTAGTTTTTTGAGTACGAAAAATAATGTAATTTATTTAAAAAACCTACAAATATATTTTAATTATATTATTAATTGACCTTTTTTATTATATTTTTTGAAATATATTTATTAAGCTTGAGGTCTTTTTTCTTATTTTATTTTGTTTTATTATTCGATATTTCGTTAACAGCTTGTTAACATCATCAGGAATAATATGTAGGAAATTATAATTGTTTGAAATATAAAAATATTTTTGAAACATGTCACAAAATTTTTGTTATAAAATTTGTTTGAAAAGTTAAAAATAAAATATAGTATATAAAAATATTTATTAAGCCTGAGGTCTTTTTTTATTTTATTTTGTTTTTTATTATTCGATATTTCGTTAACAGCTTGTTAACATCATCAGGAATAATCTTATATATATAGGCTTAATAAATATATATCAAAAAATATAATAAAAAAGGTCAATTAATAATATAATTAATAAGTATATAAAAATAAATAAAAATTTAATATAAATAATAAAACAAAATAAAATAAAAACAAGACCTCAAGCTTAATAAATGTATTTCAAAAAATATCTACAAATATATTTTATTAACTTGCTTGCAGTAGCAAGGGGATGCTGATGGCGAGTAGTCAGCGTGTTGGCTCAGCAACCAGAAAGACCCAGGTTCAATTCCCAGCTAGGTCAACTCAGAAAAAAGTTTTTTCTGAGTTTTCTGTGCTACAGCACCCTCCTTCCGCAGTATTTGAGCAATAAAACGTCGGCGAAGTAAAATAATAAATAAAAAAATGAATCCATTAGCTTAAAAATAATGCGTCAAAAAAAAACAAACAGAGACGCCGCAACTTTGCTTTATAATTAACACGCAACTGCACTTTCACCACCTGTCTGTGCTCTACCCTATATAGGAGATAGGTCCTGAGCACTGGTCCAAGATAAAAAAAAAATTTGAGTCCCAATAAAATATAGGAAGTCCCAGTCAGACCTTGAGGTTCGTTTTTGTAAAATCATTTTGGTGTTAATGACAAAAAAAAAACATTGTTCTCGGGTTATTATATAAAATCATGTAGAATTAACATAAAATCGTATGAAGCAAAATCACCATCGAAAAATATAAAGTCGCAGTTGTTTTATTTTTTGTGTGCAGAAGAAACAATTCTAGGAAATTAGAAAACAGAGTTAAACAGTATTTGTTTGGAACTTTTAAAGTCCTCATAATTCTAATAAGTCCTCATACAACTCGTTAATTCCAACGCCCTATTATTTGTACCCTTCCTCGGGTGCTTTCGATTTCCAATTATCCAGAGCAGAATGTCGATGTTATAAAGTTGACTTTGGGTTTTTTCGATTTGCGTAATAACAATATATTTCGCTAATATTAATAATTATCAACATTGCAAACATTGCAGATGCAGAGTTAAAACAAATATTGCGCAACCTGCAGCAGAAAGCAACAAACGGAGCCAAACAAAACTGAATCCCCATGTGGCGGTAAAATATCAAAAATGCCTTGATTAATAACCAAACAACTGCGCTACACTGTTCTTCGAGCAGATTAACCAACCCATCGTTTATTATCTTCTCAAACATGTTGGTGCAGTTACAATGACAACACCGACTAAAAGAAAATCTCTTTCATATTGGAAAGGGGAAAAGTTAAGCTTAGCGTTGTGTGCAAATCTAGCAAAATCAAATAAATAAATAAATTTTTGGCTTTGGTGCCTCAAACTGCTTTTAAAAGAAGATCAATCACGCATAGTGTTGAAATGCTAAATGAAGATTCAACATTAACACACACATTTTTTGTTTTGAAAAGGTACGAGTATTTTCTCATTCTTTTTTCATGCGCTTTGCCACACATTTTCCTGCAATGCCACAATGCAAACCAATTGCCAGGAAGTAATTGATCGTGTAGCAACATTGTAGCAAAAATTTCAACTTAAATTGTTCATCATCAGTGTCATGACAGTATGATAATGATGATGGTGATGATGATGTATCATGCAGATGTATGTGCAGAATGCATGGACATGTGCACATATTCCATTCCACTTTACCATGCCATCCATATCTGGTCCAATTAATGACCAAGTTTTTTTCGTTTTTGTTTTTTTTTTGGTTTTTTTGTATCACTTCTGTCACAACACCATAATGAATAGTTTTTGCCCTCAGGCCAAATTAATTTTAAAACTTTGTATATGATTTTGAAGCAAAGAGCTTTTGAAGTTCACTTGGTTAACAAATTCCCATAAGACGGTATTGTGTGGGACAAGGAGAGCTAATAATTCCCCTTCTTTTCATCAGCTCTTATGAAGCAGAAATATGGCCACAAGAAGAATAAATTATTCATATTCTAAACAACAACAACAACACCAACAACACCAACAACAACTCTATGAGGTATTTAACTTTCATGAAATGAATTGGCAGAATTTGGGCTCATTGATTTCCAAAAAGAATGCTGTTGTCAGTGTTTCAAATTACAGCACGTACGCTAAAGAATTTCTTAAAATTAAATAAAAATCGATGTGTGGAATGTAGAATGTTAAAATTGAGTATAAAACGCATTCCAGCCGCTACTGAGGACGCTGCAACCTTTGGTGGTAACTGACGTACGTGAGTGACTTTTAGCGAATCGGCCGTATGTCGCTGTTACATGAATTATTGTTTGACGAAGGGGGTCGAAAGAGAATCCCACATACAGTTGCCCTAATGAAGTCAACATACAGCGCCAATATTAAAGTTTTCTTTTCATTTAAAGAGAATTATTTTTCGGAAAGTCTATTTGAATCAAAAAGGTGCTTGTTTTCCCAAGGAAATTTTGTGAAAAAAAATATAGATTTATTTAAAGAGGAGCGTTTGTTTAAACACGAACTCTTAAAAAGGTACTTTTGAATGAAAATTTTCTGTCGTGTTCCAGTTCACAGATAATTTATCACAAAATTGTGAAGAAATTAAATTCCTGATTAGAATAAGAGAAAAAGAACAATTAATCTCCAACAGTAGTTGAGTAGAATACGTATTTTCTATGCCACTACACACGTCATCAGTACTCTTTGTATCAACAGGGTGGTAGTTGTAAATTTCTTAATATCATCTATTTAACCCGTCAGAGGTTAGGAAAATGATACGAGAATAACCGTTACAGTCCGCATGCTATTAACAAAGGTTGGCAGCTTTGTTGTTTGTATGTTTTTAGTAAAGATCATACTTCATATATTCACAAATGTTAAAAACTTCTGTTTTCAGTACAGATGAGAACGAAATTAGTTTTTTCTACAATTTTTCAACCGTCTTTCCTTATTCTCTTAGCCTCTTTCAATAAAAGCAACTTCTTTGAATAAAACTGGCTTTTTGAATAAAAGTGCATGTTGGAAAAAAAACCACCTCCTTGAATTAACTCTACATTTTTCAACAAAATTACCCTTGTGAATACAAGTACAGATATTTTTGCTTAAATTACCCTAATGGAAAAAGTACTTTTCTGAATAGTACAGGGTGGCGCAGAATGAGCTATATGGTTTTAATTCTTTATAACTTTTTTATGTATTATTTTTTCTTTGTTTTTTTTTCAGCATTTTGTGAAGAAGACTTGGACAATTAATTATGAATCATTACACGATCGAACACAGCACATACTGCAGGTGACTCAATGGCTTTGTTAAGGGCATTATTCGCCAAACGTATTATTTCGCGCACAAGCAATTTTAACTGGCCTCCACGTTCACCACATTTAACAGCTCCTGACAGTTTTCTTTGGGGATAATTGAAAGAAAGAGTATACGTTAACAAACCAAGAACCATACTCCAACTAAAAACCAACATTCGAAATGAAATCATGGTCATTACACCCGAAATTTTGCGAATACACCCGAAATTTTGCGAAAAGTTATGGAAAATATACTAAAAAGAGCACGTATGTGCGAAGCAGAAAATGGACATCACTTACAGGATATCATTTTTAAAAGCTAATTGCAAAAATTCCCCCAATAATATACCGTATTTAAAAAAAAATAAAATAAAAATAAAATAAATAATAAAAATAAATAAAAATAATTAAGAAAATAAATAAATAATTACGAAAATAAATAAATAATTACGAAAATAAATAAATAATTAAGAAAATAAATAAATAATTACGAAAATAAATAAATAATTAAGAAAATAAATAAATAATAAAGAAAATTAATAAATAAATAATTAAGAAAATAAATAAATAATTAAGAAAATAACTAAATAAATAATTAAGAAAATAAATATATAATTAAGAAAATAAATAAATAATTACGAAAATAAATAAGTAATTAAGAAAATAAATAAATAACTACGAAAATAAATAAATAATTACGAAAATAAATAAATAATTACGAAAATAAATATATAATTAAGAAAATAAATAACTAATTCCGAACATAAATAATTAATTCCGAAAATAAATCAATAATTACGAAAATAAATAAATAATTAAGAAAATAAATAAATAATAAAGAAAATTAATAAATAAATAATTAAGAAAATAAATAAATAATTAAGAAAATAACTAAATAAATAATTAAGAAAATAAATATATAATTAAGAAAATAAATAAATAATTACGAAAATAAATAAGTAATTAAGAAAATAAATAAATAACTACGAAAATAAATAAATAATTACGAAAATAAATAAATAATTAAGAAAATAAATAAATAATTCCGAACATAAATAACTATTTCCGAAAATAAATAATTAATTCCTAAAATAAATAATTAATTAAGAAAATAAATAAATAATTAAGAAAATAAATAAATAATTAAGAAAATAAATAAACATATAAAATAGTAAATACATATAACGGTTTGAATCAAAGTAACTTCTAGAAAAAAAATGCCAGTTTGAAATTGAATATTTTTCGAAATTTATTTCTCTTCTTAATTCATAAAAAGTACAGACTTCAGAAAAGTTGTACGTGAAGCTTAATATTTTATTAGAACTGAGCCCCCCACCACCCAAATAACCGTTATCCATGCACAATTTTTCTTCAACAATAGTTCGTTTCAATTTGCTGATCCTGTTAAACCAACAGTTATTTCAGATGTCACTTTAAAAACAACTGCACGCCAAATACAGCAACAAAATAAACTCGATCGAACTTATTGCAACCAAACACAACATGTGATGCGAATCAACAAGGCCAACGTCATGCTAATGATGTTGTGCATAATAATTAAGTAATCAACATGATCGACATACCAAACAACATACTTGTCGCCGTCATTTTGTCTCTCAGTCTCCAGAGAATTGCCGCGGAATTTGTAGTACTTTTTGATGCTTCTGTTTTGAATTAAATATTTATATGTTTATATATATCGATGTGAATGTACGAGTTCTACGTACATGTGTAATACATTTGTACGTATCTTATATGTGGTGCGTGCATTAGGGGGTGTGATATTTTTAATTTTCGTTATCGCCAATCGATTATTTGTAATTTAGAACTAAATTTCCATTTCTTAATTAGCAAATACTTTACGTACGATCCAATACAATCAATATATGAATTATTCTTTTAGTTATTTATATAAAAGTAGAGCAAGCCGAGGCAGACTTTTGAATAAGAAAATATATTCGATTTCTAATGTTTTGTTTTTTTTTGCTCTTAAGTAAAAAAGCTGCATTAAAAATAATTTTCTTATTTACGAAAGGAAAACGAAACATTTGTTTGGAATTTGAAAGCGTCTGCCATCTAAACTTCAGTATGTTTTTTTTGTGTTTCTTTTGGTGAAGTTTCGTGGCAAATCACTCGAAACCAGCGTCACCATATATTTTTTAAGAAAAACTTTTTATTAAAAAAAAAAAAATTAATTTTTCAACAAAAAACTTTTTTTCACAAATAATATCTAAATAATGAAAAAAAAGCACAAAAATATATATTTTGAATTCATTTTTATTCAAAACAAGATAAACAAAACAAAGAAACAAAAATTTAAACAACAACAAGAAACTTATTCTTCCCAAGATTTTGACCAGATCCCCATAATTTTTTAGCGTTTGTTGGACCATCCGTTGTATCTTTAGCGTATTCTAAGCTATTTTCTCCACTTGCTGTGCTGCTTAAAACTAATAACGCCAAAAACTAAAAATATTCCATTATCCTGACCTTTTCTCTTGAAATATTTAGCCATGCTTTTTTGAAATAGAAAAACAGGCATAAAAAGTATAATATAGCTGACTTCCTAAACGCATGTTCCTTTGTAGTAATACAAAGCAGGGTGTTCGTGAATGCAACCCTGAAAATTTTGACAATCTATTTTGTTCCTATTTGCAACACTGTTGTAATTAATACGCAAGAAAAAGCAAGAAAGGCATCCAAATAAATTTAGATGCAAAATACCGGGTGTAAGCCGGGAAGGTATACTACTTTGTTTTGCCGCCATTTTGGTAAACATTAGTCTTGACAGTTCATATTTGGCAGTCGTGAAGTAGACATGTGGCAAATTTATTATGGAAAAATATTCGATAAAACAACGTGTTTTAATCGTTAAAACATTTTTTTCAAAATCAATCATCGATTACTGTGCCGATAAGTTACGTGAAATTTTTGGGAGAACCAACGTGCCAACAAAACGCACTATTTATCGTGTAATCGTGAATGATTTCGAAGAAAGAGGGTCTGTAGGTGATAGGGCCAAGCATGGACCACAACGTATTGCAAGCTCGGCTGAAAACATTACTGCTGCTCGAGAAAGTGTTCAAAACAATCCATCAACCTCAATTCGACGTCGTGCTCAGGAGCTTGTTCTTCAACAACAAGAACAACTTTGGCCACAATTTTGCACCAGGATTTGCATTTGTTTCCATTTAAAATTCAGTTGACACAAGAGCTTCTACCACAAGACCTTTTACGCTGCCGTACATACGTCAATAGGATGTTACAGCTCGCTGATGACAACCCCGATTTTGATGAGAAGATCATAATGAGTGACGAGGCACATTTTCATTTGAATGGATATGTGAATAAATAGAATAGTCGGTTCTGGTCAATGGAAAAGCCCAGTTTTATGCAAAAAAACCAGAAACGTTTGAGCAACTCAAACAAAATATTCGTGATGAAATTAATAAAAATACCGCGTGAAATGTGTGAGAATGTAATGAAAAATGTGCTCAAAAGGGATCGCATTTGTTAGGCTAACAGAGGCGGACATTTATCTGATATTGTATTCCACACATAATTGCCGACATTAAATAAAAACATTTATCAATATAAGATCCATTCTGTTTGTAGTTATCAATTGCCATATGGCAGACGGCAGAAGCAACTACGCAAATTGCCAGGGTATCCCACGCAGCATATATATTTAAACGACCTATGCCTTCACATAGGAAGTTAAATTATATATAAAATTCTTGAGTAACAGCCACGTGATTAATAACGAAAAGCCACAACAACCGAAAACGATACAGTTAGCCGAGGCAAATGCATTAACCAGTGCGAGTGAGACGCAAAACTCTCGAAGGCCAAACAACAAAAACAGGCCTGACCGCACTTAAATAATAATTACGATGACGCGTGAGTTGTTCTTCAACTCAGAGCTGCTTTACGACTGAAGATCCATTCTCTATCATTTAATCAAAAATTATAAACAAACAAAGTAGTATAACTTCCCGGCGGACACCCTGTAAATACCACACCCTGCACAATGGCGACGCACGGGTATTCTTATAATTTAACATATTTCGTACATTCATTTATTTATATTTTTATTATACTAAAAAATGGACACAAACTATTATTATAATACGTATTAAAATAGTAACTACACAATGTATCAACTTGGTCTTAATACTGTATTGATACATTGTAAATATACGTTTAGTAAGTCAGCCTATTATTAATACAGTCACGTTTAGTACTGAAAATTATAAAATCGTTTACATTACAATGCAACATCAAGTAATATGTTCGTCATATATCAATATAAATTAAAATAATATAAATTAAATATAAATAATATAAAAAACATAATTTCACTAATTATTTAAGCTGTAGGTCTTTTTTTCATTGACAAAAATTTTCTCTGTACGGTGAATTTTTAAAAAAATATTTTTTCATTATAAACAAAAAACAATTTTCCTGAAGAAGGCTTTGTGTAGCATATCAACGTAATATTTATTTATTTTTATCGCTAGATGAAATACAAAACCACGTAACTAACATTTTTACTTTTTTACAGGAAGAAGAACAAAACCTTTAAATATAATAAACATAATTACTCCAATTATTTAAGCTGTAGGTCCCTTTTTTATATAGTTATGTAATATTTAATTTAATGCGATATTTCGCTACTCCTTTGTGTAAAATTGGAAAATTGGTTTTTTTCTTGAAGAAGCTACGCAAAGGAGTAGCGAAATATCGAATAATATTAAATATTACATATATAAAAAAAAAGGATTACAGCTTAAATTATTAGTGTAATTAATAAAAAAAGAGGTCAAAAAACTAGAAGAATTATAATAAAACATAAATTGAAAACTTGAAAATTTTAATAAATTTCAAAAAAACTTATCTTTGAAGCTAAAAAATTTGAAAACTTTTTGGCATTTGAAAAACCTTGAAAAATAAGGGAAAACTTGGGAAATGGTGACGCTGCTCGAAACATGAATAATCATTTTTAGTGATGAGTTTGAGAAATGAATACGAGAAATGCCTATTATTATCCACATACTACATATATTTTGCAAATATATGAGAGAGCTTTTGGGTTCGCGCCTTTACTAAACATAAAAAAACAAAGCTTTAAGCTTTTGTTAATAAAGATTGTGGATAATATTGTGTACTTCTCGTATTCAAGTCTTAAACTTTGTCAGCTTAAATAGATAAGTTCTTAACTACCTCTCTGGTGACACAAAGAGTACTGTGGACGTCTGTAGTGGAATAGAAAATATGCAAATACGTGTGCTGGACTGGTGTTGGAGATTAATTGTTTTTTTTTTTTTATAATCGAAAGTAATTTTCACATTGTTGTGATATATTGACTAAGAACTTAAACACAACTATACATTCATTCATTCAATTTTAAAAATTCTTAGCATAATTTTAGAAATAAATTTTACCCATTAAAAAAAATTCTAGGTATCCAGCAGACCTGGGAGAGCTTACTTATCAAGCTGAAATTTGTGTGCAATATATGTATCTGACCAAGAATTATTTATATTTTGTAATGCCCCTAATGAACGTCTGTATGTTTGTATGTTTCCGAGTGTGCCTTTTTCCTTCAGTTGATCGATGGATGGGCTGGTTGTAAAATGTCGACCACCAAGTTACATGTTCATGTTTTTTTGGAGTGATTCCTTTTGCTTTTCCTTTTCCTTTTTTTTTTGCTTCTTGCATTATAAAATGTTAATTATAATGATCGTGTTCGGTAATTATTGATGTTTGTAGTACGCGAATTCTCTGCGTAAGTACGTTTATTTAGTCATTAATTTAAAATATTCATTTTAACCACAAGAACGCCAGATTTCGTTACAAAGATCATGCTTGTTTTTTTGTTATTTTGTTTTTTTTCCTATGTCGTCGAGTAAATGTTTTCTTTTTTTTTTTGTATAAACTTACTTTTTAAGTTAATTACGGCGTTGGCTTAAAGCACAACGAAGAAGTGGTAAGAGGCGTAAATGTTTTAGCGTTGACATTAGTAGGTTACATTACGGCATCACCGTGACCACAAGATCTGAGTGTTACAGGCAGATCTTGAACGAGTAATTTTTCGGCAAGTAGCAGAATCGTGTCTTAAGTATTGTAGAGTCCTAACAAAAAGAAGAGTTAGAGCTCAGATAGCTGCAGTAACATTGGGAACAACAATAACTTGAAGAAATATTTTCAAATTTGCTCAAGGCGAATTGACTACCATGTGGCCTTATTAGCGCAGTTGTTGGAAGTCAATCTATCAAAATTTGATACACGACGTCTATTGATTGTAACCGACACAAAATTCTCTCAAAATTTTGCAATTTTTGTTCTTTTTCATAACTTTTATGACATAAATTTGTTGCGCGCCACTTATTGAGTCTAACCGAGCCAACATTTTTTTTTTTGACAGATTGGTTATTTCAGTACAGTGCTTTTGTGTTGTTGTAGCGATAAGGTACTCAATTCGTCTTGGGTTTGCTAAATTTAAAAAAAAAAAATTCTTTAACTGACAAGAGATCTAAATGTGCATGCGCGTTGAACAATTATTTGTTCATGTATTCATAAATCATTATGTTGTCATTCGCAGATATATGTAATACACCAGCTTTGTCAATTCTGTTGCCGTTGACTGAATAATTAACGCTTTGGTTCAATCCATTGTCGCCCCAATCCTTTCTTTACCTAAAAAAATTAACATGCCAACATAACTTTGAAGATGTAGCAACCCTGCTTTGGAAATTCTCCAAAAAAAGCGTAACTTCTGAGTACAAGAATCAAGCTGAACTTATTCGTCATATCAGTTCAGGTCTATACAATGCATCGCATGTGTAGGAATATGCTCCTGAGAGTGCTGGTCCAAGACAAAAAGAAGCAGTAATGTAAAATTAACATTGAATCATGTAAATTGAACATTGGGCAATGTCAAATAAATAAATGGCAAATTTTTCAATCAAACTCAAATCAAATCTATCAGATTGAAACTAAAAATGTTGTTCAATTTGTTTGCTAAATAATTCTCAAAGACTTTTTGGCAGTTTTTATAAAAACATGTGAGATTTCTTATTTTTTTTTCAAGAATTTGATTGAATTTCTGCCGATGACTTGACATTCGCATCAAGTGGACTAGACTGATATATTAAATCAACAGGAGTTGAAGATTTTTTAAAGTGGAATCTTGTTGTATATATGTTGATTTAACATTTAAGAATTTAAGATTTAAGAAAAATCGATACCGAAAAATTATAATTTTAAAAGGGTGGTACATCCTTAACGCACGATATTAATTAGAGTCACACCTTAACGTCAAGTTTTTTGCCCAACTTAATTTGACATTACTTTGTTTCAGGGTTTGTCAAATTTAACCATGAAGAGGTACACAATTGAGCAGCGCGTGTAGATTGTCGAAGACTTTTACGAAAATGGGCATGCAAATCAAAATGCATTTCGTGCAGTTCGTGATTTTTTTGTTCAGTAAAATCGACTAAACGTATCCATAATCGGCAGAATTGTGCACAAATTTCAGCAAACCGGGTTTGTAGGAAATGTAAAAGCAGCTGTTCATGCTTGCCCAGTTCGTTCTGTGTAAAACATTGCCGTTGTTCGCGATGTTGTAGCAGAAGAGCAGTCAAACTTGTCCTGCCCAACAATTGAACATCTCACAGACATCACTGATGCGAATTCTGAATAAAGATTTGAATTTACACGCCTGCAAAGTTCAACTGACTCAAGAGCTAAAGCCTACTCAATCTGGTTGATTGCACAGACAAAAGTGAATGGTGACTTTACAAAAAAATCATTTTCAGCGCCGAGCTAAACTTTCATCTCAGTGGATTCGTTAACAAGCAGAATTGCCGCATTAGGGCAATTGAAAATCCAAGAGTGATTGTTGAAAATCCGAGGCATCCACAAAGAGTGACTGTTTGATGCGGTTTATGGGCTGGTGGTATCATCGGGCCAAGCAGTTACCATGAATGATGTTCGCTGTCGTGAAATCATAACAGACTTCTTGTGGCCAGAAATTGATGATATGGACCTGAACGATATACTGTTCCCACAGGAGGGTGTCACGTGCCACACAGCCAACGAAACATTTGCTCTTTTGCGCGAGAAATTCTATGGCCGTGTTTTATCACGTCGTGGCGATGTTAATTTGACGTCACAATCATGTGATTTGACACCGTTCGACTGCTTTCTTTGGGGAGATTTCAAAGAAAAATTGTGCGTCCATAAGCCAAAAACAATTCAAGAGCTAAAAGATGAGATAATTCAAACACATTAACGACATTGAGCCTCAATTACGTCTCAGAGTCAGTGGAAATATCGACCATCGAATAGTGGCGAACATTTGGCCATTATTTTGTTTTACACACATGATTCTCATCGATCCTTCTATCATAATAAAACATATTAAGATAATTCTCTGAAAAATTTATGTTTTGTTTACAATAAACATGGGTGCCCCGGTAGTGTAGTGAGTAGTGTGCTGGTTTTCCAGTGGAGGGTTCTAGGTTCGATTCCTAGCAGAGACTCGGATCTGTATCACTACAATACGTGAAAGTTTTTTTCACAATAGGTATCACAATGGGACCATAATAAATTGGTTCCAAGTGGGCTGGAAACTTTTTTTACCTCTACATCCAGCAATCTGCGTTTTGGTTGCACCACCCTTTAAATGACTTTTGATGGTTTTTACAATGAAATTTTTGTGGGTGCAGGGGCACGTAGACTAAGCAGAATATTTACACGTTCTCCACTTAGAAACCTAAACCCATATTAACACCATTCCTGGAACAGCCATTTATAAGCAAAAATTGCCAATATTTGAAATGTTTTCCAGCACGTAGACATTGCTCGAACACACAACAACAAATAATAAATAACAAACAATTATTTTTTTGTTTTTATATTCGGCAATAATAATAAATTAGTGAGTGTTAAGGTTAGTTACTTAATAGTTGCCTGATAGTTTTTTCATTTTAGATTTTTGACAAATTTTCATACCCCCTCTGAAATACGTTTAATACGGACACGCATACAAATAAGCAACATATTTATATTTTTTGATAGAAACTAATATTTTGAATTTTTTCTTTTTTTTTGAGATCAGAAAAAAATAAACGGGAGTAACGAAATTAAACATTGACTTTTAAAAACATATTTTTCATTTCATTTATTACTGTGTATGTACGTGTGATTGTGTGTCTGTGTTTGATTGCCTTTTTATTTTGCAACAAAATACAGTAACGTTTGATGATGATCATGCCACTTGATGAAGTGTGATGCAGAGCGCCACCCAGAAGCCACAGTTTTAAATAATCGAACCGAACACACACCAAAACATGCACCCAAAGAAGCTGTACACGAAACAAAACATGCATAAACACACGCACGCACACGCACACACACACGCACACACATACTGCAACTAAAAGTCCCAAAAAATAAAAATGAAACTATTGAACAAGCATTTCATCTTCATCAAAGTTCAACCAACAAGAACAAAAAACGAAAACGAAAACGAAAACGAAAACAACAACAACAACAGCGAGAAGGCCCTAAAAACAAAAGAAATAAATGGCAAGGGACAGCGTAATGACTGCTTTAAAGTCACTCGCATAATAAATCGAAATAAAAATGCTGCGTTATTAGCAAAAACTGCGTCCTGATAAGCATGCAACTGTTATGCGGATCATTGTGAAATCGGAAATGTGTGTTCTGTAAGCCTGTGCTCTGGCTTTTGCCTTTAAAAGCCTCCTGCCTGTTTTGATTCTGTTCGCAATGCAGGGTTTACTGGCCAACAACTAATAACAATAATAATAATAATAATAATATTAAAGCCAAGTTGAAAAACTAAAGGAAATGAAGAGAGAGAGCAGAAGACGACATAATTCACGACTGCATCGACACCCTCTACAGGGTGCCAATTTGGCGAATAATTTTCAGAAATTCAGCACACAGTTCTTGCATGACCCTGCAATTACAGATTAAATTCTAAATGTTTACAGAAAATTTGACGTTCGTCGAGTAAAGCGAATTGACGTATTTGTCTTGCGACAACCTTGTATTAATAAATCTTGACCCATACGTAAACAAAATTTGGGTTTTTTTTTGCTATTGTACACATCCGTTATTGACATTTTCATTGTGTTTTACACAAACAAAATGGCTGTTTTTTTTTTTCTTGGACCGGCACTCAGGGGATGACCCCTATACATGCGGTGCATTGCGCAACAGAATTGCGGATGAACTGGGTAGAGGGGGCATTCATTTTGGGCACGGGAATGTGGACGAGTTTTGAGGGCTCCCGAGGACTTTCTGGGAGAGACTTGGAGCAGGCGGCTCAATGACCTGGCCTGAGCGATCGCGGGGACACTAAGACGTCAGATCTTCGCAGTTAGTGGAATTTCAGAGGTTGCGGTCACGGAGTCTGACCGCCATTATGACTGGGCACTGGCCTATTGCGTGCCGTGCGCATGGGTCTGCCATACAACGACTTTTACTCTGGGTGCAACGATGAGTAGGAGGAGGAGAGTGTTCCTCACTTCCTCTGCGGGTGCTCTACACTCGCAAGCCTACGCCTCGGCGTGCTGTGGGCTGTATCGTTGGGCATGATATTGGAGCTGTCGCAGATGGGGCTCTGGAAGCTGGTTGTCGCGTTGACACCGCCGCATTCATGGGACCGTCAGTCTCTTCTGTTTCTACTGAACCCTTTCCACTACCTCGCATCCCCGTTTGGAGGTGCGACTCTTCCCAACCTAACCTATGCTATTCTACCCTATTCTATGCCCCTTCTCTTCTCTTCCACAGGTATCACAACAGAACCATAATGAATTGGGCTGGGCTCTTTCTTTCCACCGGCGACCAGCCAGCTTAACCTAAACTTGGGTACGTTTATCGTGAGAATTCAGTTTCCGTCGCAGGTCGCGAAAACCGAGAGTGTACTGTCATTGTAGGGTGCAAAAAGTATTTAATGCACCATACTGCGCTGAGATTTCTTTCCTTTTTAACACACGCACACACATACACACCGCGCATACAAATTTTTAACCGTGAATTTTGCATTTTAAATTATTTGAAACAAAAAACTTAACTCAAACCACGCAACTTATAAGAAAAGAAAAAGAGCGAAAAAAAAAACCCAAAAAGGTCATGTTGTTCCTTTTGCTGGTTTCCAATATTTAATTTTTGGTTTCCCTTTTTAATTTATAAAGAAAAAATGAAAAAGAAAAGAAAAAAAAAATACAAACATCGTTCACAAAGTGAAGCCAGGAACAAAAAATATAAAGAAGAAATAAATGAAATTGACTTGCATGCGTGTGATCTCTAAATCAAAAGGATTTCATTCCTTTTTTTTTACGGTTTCCTACCACTGTTTTACACAGCATTTCTTTTGACATTTACCGCTGACCTACATCGTTTACTGTGACAGTACTTGTTGTATTCTTTAAACAAAAAATACACAAATACAGTGTCATTTACTAATACATAAACATTAAAAAAAAATATGCGTGTAAGAAAAATTTGATAACGCAATATTTTCTCTTCATGCAAGCGATGGCAACTGAAGTACACAATTCCGCCAATATCTTGTATTTCCACAGGTATCATTACGAAAGTTCTCTCTAAACATTTGGAAGTTCTGGATAGATTGGATATCTAATCTGATATCTAATCAGTATATTCCTTGTAAAATTTTATAGGGAAAATGCAATAGTGGCTTGCAGAGGTGGTGCTTAAAAAATACTTACCGGAATTGTGCCGAAGTGACAATTTTGTGAGTGAACATCGAATCCTGGCAAGAAATTTTGCAACCGCATCATTTGAAATGGGTGGCGATGCAAGCAACGAAGTTCCATGTTTGGACGCACGCAAAAAAGTTTGCTTTAGCATCAGTGAAACGATAGCGAAATGCAACGAATTTAAATTAATTTTTGATTAAGACCGATGCGAAATACATTAAATATGAAAATATTAAAAATTTCTCGGCCACGATGATCTTCTAGGTCAGGATTTATTGTAGACAAATTTATAGCATGGGTCTAGCCGAATAAATGGTATTATTTTTATTGTTCCACAGATCCAATGTTGTATTATTATGTCTAAATGCATGCTCGAGCATGCTGCTTTATCACTAATTATGACTGGTATAGACATTAAGATCTTCTGATATCTCAATGCGCCGCTATCACGTTCGTTGATCTGAATACATTATTGAAGGTTAAGAATATGCATTTTAATTATTTTACCGAAAATGGAATGGAATGGCTGCATTCGTATCAATCTGGGAGTTGCAGATCCGATTCCCGCCTAGACTCTGGGCGTTTCTGCAAACAAACTTAAAAGCTTCTCAAATTGAAAATAAAAATAAATACATTTTTTAATTATATTTCTTTTTTGAGCGATGGTCTTTTCTTTTAAGAAAAGTTTTTTTAATTATTTATTTTCAATATTTCGCTACCAAATTCGTAGCATCGCCAGGAAATAATAATTTGTATTAACAAAAATTGTTAAAAACAAAAAAAAAAAAAAAAAGAAAATATTTTTGAAAGGAAATGAAAATTTTTTTGTCATTGATATTAAAAATGTTTTTTATACACATGTACAGGGTGGCGCAGAATAAGCTATATCGTTTGAATTCTTTATAACTTTTTTAATTATTATTTTTTCTTTGTTTTTTTGTTCAGCATTTTGTGAAGAAGACTTGCGGAATTAATTATGACATGAAATCCTGGCCATTACACCCGAAATTTTGCGTAAAGTTATGCAAAATATGCTAAAAAGAGAACGTATGTGCGAAGCAGAACATGAACAGCAGGATACAGGATATCATTTTTCAAAGCGAATTCAATTGCGAATATACTGTATTTATTTAATGTAGATAAAAAGAAAAATCTAAAAATGGAAATATGTGTGTGTTATAAAAAAGTAAACTCATGGATTGTCATGTTTTTGTTTATAGATTTTTGGTTTTGTGTTTGGTATTCAACTTCAATTCTCGATATTAGATATATATATGTTATAGGTTTTTTAAATTTTCGGTTCCGTATTCCTATTCCCAATAATATTATCCCGATAACCGTATTTTTCCAATAATTTATTAACAACTCGTATTGGAAAATCATTTTCCTTCAATATATTTATAATTATATTCCTATTTTCCGTATGAAATTGTCTAAAAATAAATAAATATTAAATAAATTTAATGTATGTCTAGGGTGCCTACGTAGTCTACTGCATGGTCATTAGTCTTATCAATCTGAAGGTATTTTAATAGATTTTTGTATTTTATCACAGTGCGATCAGAATGAAATAAAATAAAAACGTGAAATTTTTCAATTAAAACTGTTAATTGATCCTGTCATTTTCGTGATAAGTTAAAATCTAATTATTATATTCGTTTTTTTTTATTGAATCTTGATTTTACATTTTTCGTTTTCCTCCATACAAAATTTCAAATGGATTTTGGTACTTTTTTGGTCAAAATGTTTCCTTGTGTTGGTACTTTTTTTTACAAAAATATTTTTTATGTACATTAATATGACAACCTTAAACTGGGTATCCTTCGGTTGGTGTACGCAGGTGAGCAGTTTTGTTGGCAGCATGAGGGACCGTGTGGTATTGCTAGACTCTGCCAGACCAATGTGAATAAGAAGATGACTAAGTGTCTTCTATCCTGGAATCACATGGCCATGAAACGGTCTGTTGTTGTTCTCACGGATCATTGCCTCATTGTAAGGAATGCCGATAGACCCGCAATCTCCTCTAGGGATTTTTGCAGGAACTGTGCGTCTGTGGAGGAGGAGGAGGCGGTTGCTCACCTCATGTGTCAGTGCACAGCTCTTGCTATGAAACGGCGGAGGTTCTTCGCCTCGTATTTCTTGCCATCATTGACTGAACTCAGACGGGTCAGATTTCCGCAATAGCAGGAAACGGCCTTGGAAACGGGATGGTTTCGTTTGCAAATATCTGATCCGTGGGAGTGAAGGGCTTGCAGTATCATAATTGACCTAACTGGCCTGTCTCTCTTGAGTATCGTTGCAACGTGGGGTGCGTTTCGTTCTTCTTTCGTTACTATAAAGGGATGCGTTCCAATGAAATCAGGGAACTTGTTCCCGAAACCCGCTCATTCTTGTGCACAACGCCATCGTTAAGAGCGCATCCATTTGTAATCGATGTGGCAGCGAATCGCACTACGCATTACAGAGGAACCCATTTTTTGGCCGAACAAAATAAACTATCCGCAGAGGTCTTTCCTAACATTTCTAACGTGGGAAAATTCAAATCGAATAATAATAAGCCGGTCCAAAAAACAAAAAACGTTGGTCTCCTGTGGGGAGGGGCCGCCAGCTAACCGAACGTAACCTAATATGGTAAAAAAATTTATATTGTAAAACTCCTTCATTAATAAAGAATTAACAAAGTATCGTGAGAGTATCGCCCAGTCTGGCAAGGCCGTCAGCTGTTTAATATCTGTTATCTGAATTGCGAAATAATTTCCACTTGACAAATATTACAAAATTATGGTGACTCACGCATCCACATCGCAATTAATGTCCATCAGCTAAAAACTAATACTTCATATCCACAGCCAAGAATGCTTTTAGCCGACATACACGCCAGGCAGTAATGTGATATATTTTTTTGCACAACCATGAACTACTGCCAGGATACTGACACTTGCTGAAGGCAATATTTACTTACTTGTCATCATGAATTCGCAAGAACAAACTGTCGCAATAAATTAATTTCATATTTCGTTATACTTTACATCCGCTATGGAATAGATGAAAATAATAAAAACAGATATCCTGCCAAAGGGATTATTTTGTCAAGGTTATTACTTAACTTTGCCAAACGAAACAACCAAATACAAAAAAGGAGCAGAAAGTTTCCTGCTGCTTCTATATACCAGCAAGCCAGTAAACCATAAAAATCTAAAGGAATATTGTGCTGAAATTAAATGTGAAAAAAAATTTTATATTTAACGATTTAATCTGGCAAGTTAATTTATTTGTATTCGTAGCAGCTTCCAAGCAGTCTGCTGCATGCACACTCCTGCAGCTGTTTCTCGGAAGATGCTTGATTTTAATCCATTAAATCCTTTTAATGTAATTTTCCGTTATGCCATTGTTTTCATCGACAATGTCTTCGTCAGCCTGATTTCTGTCGTCGGTGTTAAGTTGTTGCTGTTTGTTGCTGTTGTTGTTGTCGTTGGCTCCTTTGCTCTCGTTGCCACTCGTTGTTATCATCTTCAATCTTTGTCTTCATCGTTGACAACAGCTCTCAGTCACTTTGTTATTTGTCAATTTGTCTTGCAACTGTCTTGCACTATTTACATTTTAATTAGGGGATTCACTTTTAAATTATTCGATTTGAGTTTTTTTATTACTTATTATATCTATAAAAGATTATGAAGTAATTTTTGCGTTCTCAATTACTGTTAGCTGAGTAGTTAGACTGTTGACTGTGCAACTCGAAGGTCTTCGTTTCAAGATCCGCTCAGACGATGATTTTTTTCAACTGTCTCTGCGCTTCTTCGTCGGTATTTAAGCAAAAAAATTCGGGCGAATTAAAGGAAAATGGCTCTTCTTTAGCGGTGAACCCAAATTATCGCATTCGATATTGAACGCAATTTTGTTTAAAATTCCGAATGGATTCGAGTGTCGTAACAGGACCCAGATTTAAAAATTTTAAAATTCACCTCACCACCCTTCTCTTTCCTACACTATCCCTCTCCAACTAGTTCGGGTGCAGTGCATTGGATAAGTAAGGGACAACCCTTGAGCACTGGTTTAAGAAAGAAAAAAAACGCGACGCAGCAGAGTTGTGCCAGGGTTAAGCCTTATTCGATCACTTTCTCTTGCTCACCTTTCTACACTTCTCTACGCTTTCTATCTATCATAGGGACGGAATGGAGTTGCGGAGTCATTGGCAGAAGGGGTGTGATCGGAAGGTGACATTGAACTCTCATTGCGGAGGGCAACATCGATTTCGGGAGTATGGAGTATGACATCGGATTTCAGATGAACCAGATTTCCGCTGGCGGTTAGCATGATCAAGACTAGGATCGTGTTGCGGTTCGATTCTGTCGGCCGTAACAGCTGAAAGAGTTTGACGACAGGCTCTTATGCTGCTCAAGAAGCCCATGGGTTGGCGAAGGATACTGCGGTATGACCGAGATACCTTGAGCTGGATCACGGAGCTTGTAACGGGACATAGAAATTTCAAGTATCATCTGAGGCGGACTGGCATTGTAGAGGATGAAAACTGCAGACTATGCCTGTAGGAAGCTAAGACGGCGCCACATAATGTGTGTGAATGCCCAGCTTTGGCTTATGTCAGACTAAGGGCCATGACTCGCCCCATACTCGATGGGAGTGCGAGGACGAACTTAGACTAGGGCAGATACCAGCAATAACTAAAGACTCAGAGATGAGGATTGCCGGGATAGCCGCTGATCTCAATGGCTAAATGGGTTTGCCACTTGTTTGTTGAACAGCCAATTGCTGTTAAACGGGCGGGTCGAATAGGTAACTGATTTGCTGGTTATCTACTTCGATGTCTTCACACACTTTTAATTATAAATTATCTATAAAAGGGAACTTTGGGAATACAAATGAGCCGCACGCTTTGATTTCTGCTGGCGATCTGCCAATGTGAACACACAACAAAGATCAAACGGCGCACTAAATATTAAAGAAATCAGATTCTTCACTTAGAGATGTCTTCATAGATGACATTCAAAATGTACAGGGTGGTAATATAGCTCTCTCGGTCTGGAAATCCCATATCGGCGCAAGATTAACACAAATGAATATGACGATTTTCCAAAATTATTGATTACACGGTAAGAAGTCAACCTGAAGCCTTTATAATTCGGGAATTCGGTTATGTGGCACTGCTTCAGATTCAAACATAAAAAAAAATGTTAAGATGACAAAGCAAATTTCTACGCATGAAAATAGCGATGTTAAGATACAGAAAATTTCGACTCAATACACAGGGATATAAACGTGCGCTTAGCCATCGCAGAGATCGATATTTATTGGAAAAGTATTTAAAGCATGAACATCCTATACCGCTTGTTTGCAATATTTGAGGTTATATGGTGCTCGCACTCCCGCTTGAAAACAGGTTCTAGCATTTGTATAGCAAAGCAAGCTTATTTTTATATGTTCTGGAGTGGTTTTCAATACACGTAATTATAGACGGCTTTAGAAGTTAAACTCTTTCGAAAATACATAAATGAGGTACGTTCAGTAGTTTTTTTCTTTTTATTATTTTGGTGTTTCACTGAACGTAGTTTTAAATGGCGCCTCCGAAGTTCTATTTCATTTGTTAAGTCAACGAAACAAAAATACTTCTTCCATTGAAAAAATAAAAAATAAAAAATAGTAAATATGGCAAGAAGAAGAATTATTAATAAAATTTTTATCGAATCACATATGTACGGAATGTTTTAAAATTCGATTTTTCTTTCCTTAATATAAAAACACTTTTAATAATTTATTTTTACATCAGCTGTTTTGGCATCAAGTTTAATGTTTTCAGAACCGTGCTTAAGCATGTTTATCGTTGATAGTGTGAATAACACATTATCGTAGATACTTCATTTAAAAACTAGGACCGCTATACCAACGGCTTAAACTAAATCCTTGTCTTTCTTAATTACAGCTTTTAGGTGAAAGTTTTCAAATTAATTGATGTTAGAATACATATATTATTGGAGTTCCTCCACATTAACCTTTAATCGCTTCATCGTTTAGAGAAACTGGACTCGAATATGTCGATTAATCGTTGACAACATTAACTGAGTGAACACCCTACTGTTAATGCAATCAATTTCTCATTGCAAGCTCATTATTTCATTGTTCTGAATGTGTTTGTTCTTTAATGTCTTTCAACAAGAAAATTCACTTCCGAAAATAAAATAAAATACCATTCGCCTTTGCGATATGATGACGCTGCTGTCAATGGGGAATGTAGTTGCAGGATTCTATCCATTTATTTTTTATGACACTGGGTTAAATGAAAATTAGTTATGGTTGTTTGCCTCAAAAACGTACGATAGAAGACCGGTAACCACCCGAAAACTACTTGAAAGGCTGCCCTGACACCCAACGAGGTTATGTTGAGTGATTGCTGGCACTGGAGGAAGATTTAACCTGCTGCGACGTGGCGAACCGTTTAACTTTGTTCGTTGCACAGAAAACAATTTCACTTTCTAATTTTTAATTAACATCTTTAATTGGATTGGTACAGTTGTTCAATTGAAAGTTTTTATCGATTCAATTAAATTTTTAATTAATTTTACGGCTCAATAATTAAATAAATGAAAAATTTGTTTGCTATACAGAAATACAGAAAATGGAGGCTTCGCCTAAAACTGCTGATGCATGTACAGCAGCTCTGATTATGGTACTGAGTCCATACTAATGCACTGATTTTGAGGAGACCACAATGTGTTCAATTAATTTGGGCTCGCCAAGTGTCTCTTAAACTTGTATTATGCTAAATTATATTTTTCAACAAGTGGAATTCTTTTTAACTCAACAGAATTAACACATTTATTTCCTGTAGCAAACGTGTGCTGTTGCACTGTTACTGCTGTAGATAATCAGCGGTTGAAATTCCCGATCCGAACAAAAATGTCTCTACTGCACCTGCCTAACCTGAGCCTAAACCTCTGCTTTACAAATTTTCAAAACAAAAACAAACACGAAACTGCAGAGTTGGTCAAAAATTCAGCTCTGTATCGTTCTATCACTTCACCCCTTCCAACTATTTCCGCTGCATGGATTGGGGACATCCCCTGAGCACTGGTTGCAGCAAAAAAAAAAACGATTGTAAAAAAATATAAAATTAATACAGAATCGCATAAAAATTTTGTTGTTGTAAATTTTTTAAAGCCCTTTTTTAACTGTCACTGTTGGTATATTTATCAATCCTCAACAAAATTTTTGTTCCGAAACAATTTTTTTCAAATGTAGTTTGACGTGTCTCTTTTTGAGAGAGAGAGAGAGTGAGAAAAAGAGTTAACTCACTTTGGAACAATTTCAGCTTGAATTGGTTTAATTTTAATCTTTCGTTCTGAAACAATAAAACTGTTCTGCCAACTACTTTAACTTTTCAAGAAAAATTTAACTGAGTTGCCACATCATATTATTTTTAAGTTTTTTTTTATATAGTTATGTAAAGGGTGTCCCAACAAGAACGCAAGATTTAAATGACTGATGCAGCAATTGAATTGTTTCTCTGGCTGTATGACATGTGGCGCCGTCTTGTTGAAACCACATGCCCTACACATTCATTTCTTCAATTCTAGGCACGAAAAAACTGGTTATCATTTCACGATACCGAACACCATTGACTGTTTGCGCTTGACCTGCCTCATTTTCAAAAAAAAAAGGTCCAATTATTCCTCCAGCCCAAAATCCACACCACACAGTGACACGTTGTGGATGTATTTGCTTCTCGTGAATCACTCGAGGATTTTCCACACCCCAAATGCGACAATTCTGCCTATTGACGAAGCCATCAAGATGGAAATGGGCCTCGTCACTGAAGATGATTTTATCGGCAAAATCAGCATTTTCATGTTGTCTCTCCAATACCCAATTAACGAACTCCCTTCGCTGTCCATGGTCAGCTGGCTTCAGTTCCTGAGTCAATTGAACTTTGTATGCCTGAAGATGCAAATCTTTCGTCAAAATTCGCTGCATAGTGGATTTGGAGACAGCAATTTGCTGAGCTCGGTGTTGAATTGAAGTGGATGGAGTTTGAGCGACATCATCACGTACAGCTGCGACATTTTCGGTCGATCGATCTGGTCGAAGGCGCGTTGTTGTCTTTACATCACTAACAGATCCAGTTTCGGCAAATTTATCCATTAATCTCTTTACAGTGTGACCCCAAATTGATCGCAATTTGCGAACTGTAGCCGCAAAACTTTCACCATTTTGGTAAAACAATTTCACAATGAGATTGCGTTGTTCATTCGTGTAGCGCTCCATTTTTACTAACCTCGTACCTTCTACTAGCAAACAATAACAATTGTTCACATGTCAAACAATGACACTTCGAATGGCGCCAAATTTAAATCTTGCGTTCTTTTTGGGACACCCTTTAATTTAACCACCCTTTATTATATAGAATAATATACATTTACATATGTATAACACTTCTGATGAAGCAACTAGTATATACACTAAAGCCCCGATTTGCGTCGTTAATGGGGACGGGAGGAATGCGACGCAAATCGAATTATTTGTTTCTATACAAATGTTCTGATTTCGAATTAATTGGGTGAAAAACTAAAAAGTTTCGAAAAAATATATTCATATTTAGATAAAAAAAAAAAGTCATGAATACGTTTTTATTTGTTTAATTTCATTCAATAAACGTTTTTAAAGTTAAAAGTTTAAAAGTTATTCTGATTTTTCTATCCAAATGGAAAGAAGGGACTCCATTTTAACCATTAAAGCATTTCTTACTTTTGTAACTTGCTTGCATTGAAATGTTGTGGCAATTTTAGCATAGTGAGTAATTTTGTCGCTATCCCTACTGCAAATTGTCCTTCTTGTTGTAGGAGCTAATCCAACGGCTCTTCCTTTGCCAACTCTTTTTCGCCTGATTTAAAACGTTTAATTATATCCAATTTTAGTTCCAAACTTGTTGTGTTTTCTATTATTTTTACTCATTTCTATTGTTTATTTTCTTAAGCTGTTTTCAACTAAAATAAAGCACATCCCATTGCGAACTAATTCTTTCTGCATAATATACCACTAGGTTAAAGTACACTTACATAATAGAATGTATCACTTATATAATAAATAGTGGGAATTTCTCTTTTTGCATGCAAGTTGAAAAAAAAAAAATCAAACCGTTTTTAGCGACGCAAATCGAAATCAAAGTGGCGCAAATAGAATCGACGCAAATCGAAATCACAACGACGCAAGTCGGATTATACCAATTTTTAAAAAGCGACGCAAATCGAACAAACGCAAATCGAACAAACGCAAATCGGATCGATGCAAATCGGGGCTTTAGTGTACATTAATATATACATCATAAATATATACAACTATACGAGTATACTATATGCATATAAAGTGAAGCAGAGAGTAACACTCACTCACCCAGATATTAAACTAAAATTTAGCAAAATTATAAAATTTTCTTTTCTCCGTAACAATTTAAAGCATTTCTTTTGCAATTTCGAAAATTCTTTTTCCAACCACTCCCTTTTCCAATAAACCACATACTGCGTGTGTGTGTGTGTGTGTGTGTGCCTGTGTGTAAACAATTTTAACATTTGACCGCACTCGTGAATTTGGCAATTAAACACTTGCAACAACAATTGACATTATATTGTAAATTTTAACAGTCACAATAACAAATACCACACACATTTGAAAACATAAAGGACTTACATCCTTCAATTGAATGCTAATTTTACAAATCAACCACACGCTGGCAAATTTGGCTATAGAAAATTTGCATCGAAAATTTATTCTGTGGAACAAATAAAAGTCAAATATTTTGCAAAATAACTGACGATCTAATTTAATAAATTTCAAATATCCTGCACGTTAAATCAATGCAATAGAAGTTACATGCTCATAAAACCAAATCGAAAATAATTTTGAAAATAAAAACATGACATTTTTGCTGGCAAAACGAATGCTGCGCAACAAAGCAACGAAAAATTATTTCTTTTTTAGATATTGTTGCGGTACAAGCAACATTACGCCTTCAGAAATTTAATTCTTTTTCCGATCATCGGCATTAAACTAAAAAAAGAATTTAAAGCAATGACGTTTTTATGGTCTCAAAATTGTTGCGGACCTTTAATGGGGTGGTTTTCCATCGAGGACATAACAATTTTATTTATTAACAAAATACTGAGTATTTGCGGATACTAAATTAAAATTTATTGCAGTTGTTGAGAAATTATAACAATTTAAGAATGCAATTCATTTAACACCCTTATTTTTCTGCTGCTTTCCTTCCCCCTTGTTTTCAGCCATTTACTGGCGGTAATTGACCCACATAAGTGTAGCCATTCAAATGAATAAATAGATCATAAATGACAACACGAGACGGTTTAGACAATCATTAAATCATTAAAAAACTTGGATTACACAATATTTAAATTCCAATTATCTATGCATCTACAAAAGGCGATACATGTGACACACTAGAACTCGCCTCATTGTCTGGAATTAAGACAGAAATGTATTTGTCTACTTGTTCTTGTAATTCTAGCATTTGTGTTGTAATTGTACATGAAACGTCATCAAAATGCCAGCAATAAAGCAGCAATTCCAACCTGTGCACGAGTGGGATCGGAAGAAGAAAGAAAAAAAAAAATTATAAAACACACGTTTCTATGGAGAAACAAATGTCTGGCAGGTCTCATCATTAACGTTGTAATTAAATACACCCTTAAAATTCTTTTTTGTTTTCGTTTTCAGCACAGCAATTATGGCAGACACAAGCTTTTCTATATATGTGAAATTAACTACAAAAAGAGTCTTAGTTGGTCAATATTTCAACACCTGCACGCTACAGACCCACTTAGAAATTATTGTTTTGAAGTAGTGATTGAAACATTGCACGAGTTTTACTGCTTGTTTCTAGAAAACGTCAGAAAAATGCATTCGAGAATTAACCACAGACGGACCATCATTGAACATAAATTTCGTTGTAATTCTCAGTTATATAAGAATTTTTTTAAGGCTGAACATGAAGCAATTCATGAGAAATGATTTTTATCATATGAACATTAATAATGTCGGGATTTTAATTGGGTGGACACCACCTGTGGCTGACAAATGTGTCGATTTATCGCCATTTTGACGATTTTTGTTCTCGAATATAGCAAGGCAAATTCACTACCAGGTAGACTGAAGAGCTCCGGTGACTTTTGTAAACAAAGGCGAAAATCATATGTCAAAATTTGTCTACATTTGATTTTGTGCATGTAATCAATTTGTTTATTTTTTTATTTCTTTATTCAATTTTTGCCTATGAACTAATTTCTTACAGGCTGAAGCATAAATTAAATTCCAAAATGTTAATAATAAATATAACAATAATTTTTCTAGTTTTTTGACCTCTTTTTATATTAATAACACTAATTATTTTAAGCCTAAGGTCCTTCTTATATATTTTATATTTATTTCGATATTTCGCTACTCCTTTGTGTAGCTTCTTCAGGAAAATTGGTTTTTGTTTATAATAAAAAAATTTTTTTTTTTAAAAATTCACAATATATGAAAAGTTCTTGTCAATGAAAATTCAAAATAAAAATATTAACAGCCATATTCATAAAAATATTAAAAGTCATATTCATAAAAATATATTCTGGATTTGAAATAGGTATAAATATTCGATTTTGTATTGAAATTTTTGTTTTTGAACCAAATCCAAAATACATTTTTACGAATATGTTACATATAATAAAATATTCAAAACAATAATAATAATGATAACAATAATAATAATAAAAATCTTTCGTCTATATCGTTTTTAATAATAACCTATATGTTTATAGTTCTAAAAATTTTTGTTCTGTCTCTAAATGTAATTCTATGTATAAAAATAAAAACTACAAATACAATTATAATATATTTAATCTCTTATTAACTAAATGTCTATAATTTTGAGCAACATTTGCTGTATCTGCCTTAAAATTAATTCTGTTGGTAATTGGTGTATTAATTATATGTAACATTTCTAACATATATCTACGTTTATAATTATTTTCCGTGTCTAATACTGATACATTCTCAAAGTTTGGATAGTGATTCAATCTATAACAGTGCGAAGATAATGCTGTTTTTTGAGAATTTATATCACTATATTTTTGATCAGACCTGTGTCCTGCAATACTAGTCTTTAATTTATTTTTAGTTGTACCTATATATATCTTATTACAATCTTCATTGTCATTCCCACCACAAGGTATCTTATAAATTAAATTAGACATATCCAATTTCTGTATTCTATCTTTAGTCTTACTAAACAATCTGTTTAATGTGTTAAATGTCTTATAAGCAATTGTATATTTCCCCGAATCATGTATTTCCGACTTTCTTAAACGTTCAGCTATTCCAGGTACATAAGTAAGTGATTTGTATGTCTTTGGATCATCCGTATTGTTAATATTATTCATACTTCTAAATCTGTGTTGATTAATTAAGCTATAAATTAGCCAAACTGGAAAATCATTGTCTCTAAGTATATTCACAATCTTACTCTTATTTTTAAAATGAAATTGTCTGTCACTAATATTTAATACCTTTTCTATCAAATTCTTGGCAGTGTTGATAATAATGCTCCTGTTATGTTTAGAGTAGTAATTAATAATCCTACCTGATGATGTTGGTTTCTGGTACCAATCCATTATTAAATTATTACCCTTTCTAATTACTACAGTATCCAAATAAGAAATTCTGAAATTATACTCTTTCTCTATTGTAAATTTTATACTATCATTAAAGTTATTCAATGTTTCTAACATATTATTATGTATCCCACTCTCCGAAATAATACAAAATAAATCATCTACATATTTAGTCATTATCCTAGGTTTAATATTTAATTTCTCAATGCAACTATCAAGTAATACTTCCATAACAATATCAGCCACTATATCAGCAATATCAGCCACTTTTCCTATATTGTGAATTTTTAAAAAAATTTTTTATTATAAACAAAAACCAATTTTCCTGAAGAAGCTACACAAAGGAGTAGCGAAATATCGAAATAAATATAAAATATATAAGAAGGACTTTAGGCTTAAAATAATTAGTGTTATAAATATAACAATAGTAATAATATTAAATTATAAATATAAATAAAAAATATAACATTAAAATAAAAGATACGTATGCAATGAATAATAAAATGCATTTATGTAAGTGCCTTAAAATATTGTTTTTTAAAGTATTAGAATCAATCGAAAAATCAATGGAAGAATATAGATCATTAAATTCAGCGCACACTCTACGGAATGCATCTAAATTGGCATAGTTGGAGCGAAAATATTGAAGTTTTATAGGAACATAATAATAATAATAATAATATATAATAATAATAATAATAAAATATAATAATAATAATAATATATAATAATTCATTGACAAGAACTTTTCCTATATTGTGAATTTTTAAAAAAATTTTTTTATTATAAACAAAAACCAATTTTCCTGAAGAAGCTACACAAAGGAGTAGCGAAATATTGAAATAAATATAAAATATATAAAAAGACCTTAGGCTTAAAATAATTAGTGTTATTAATATAAAAAAAAAAGGTCAAAAAACTAGAAAAATTATTAATATATAATCTTGTTGGACGATTTGGTATTGTAAATTCAATGTGACGGAGTAAGAACGCTGAGTCAATAACGCCATTTATTAGATTCATTACAAATGATACATTCATGTACATATATTCTCCTACTTTTCAAAGTAGGAAGCTTAATAAGTGCAAGGCGACTTTCATATGATGGGAGATTAAGATCACGATTCCAAGGAAGTTCACGCAGACAAAATAAAAGAAATTGTTTTTGAACTGATTCAATTTTCTTTATGTGGATATCATACTGCGGATCGCAAATAATACAGGCGTATTCAAGAATGGGTCTCACCAGCGACGTAAACAAAAGCTTTCTAACGTAGGGATCATTAAATTCCTTACACCAACGTTTTATGAATCCCAAAACTCCTTTGGCTTTATTCACTAATTGGGAAATGAGTAAATTAAAACTTAATTTTCTGTCGAGTAGGACACCAAGATCAAGGAATGTTTCGACATCCTCAGGAGTATAATCATCAATATTATAATTAGAGGATAGATGGCTTCCTCTATAGATCAGCATAAATTTGCATTTTTTTAAGTTGAGGTAAATTAAATTGATATCACACCATTGACTGAAATTATTTAGGTCAGATTGCAGTAATGAACACAGGTGAGGATTATTCAAACTTAGAAATATAAGTATATATTTGAGTGAAAAATTTAAATATTGTGAATATTATAATTAAAATACAATTTGTTATGTGCAAAACTAGTGATTGTTTATCAGGATTATGCAGTAATGAAAAAATGGTATTCCGGACCACACTGGTGTGATATGGGTGAAAAATCTAGGTAAGATGGTTGGACTCATCACGATGTTGGTATTTTTGGTGTTTAAGAAATGCATGACTTGCCTTTTTTTTTTTTTTTTCTCAATTTTTATTGTTACAATAACATTTACATTTTTACAATAATTTAATTTTAATTTTAAGAGATCAATGTACGATATCTTCCGGTAATATTTCTGAACTAAGTATAGCTGTGTCATCTGCAAAAATAGATGAATAACATCCATGTAAAGCTGGAAAATCATGCGTAAAAAGATTGTATAAAATTGGAGATAGACATGATCTTTGTGGACATCCAGCAGGAATATCATAGTTCTGTGAACAAATATTTACAGTATGAACTTTAAATGTTCTGTTTGATAAAAAACTTTTTATTATTTTGACAAGCGCAGGATCCAGTCCAATTGTATATAGTTTATGAATTAGGGCATCATGCCAAACAGAATCAAAGGCCGCTTTTATATCCATTAGGACCATTCCTGTCGACTTACCTTCATTGAAGGAATTCTTGACAATATTTCTTATTCTAACAAGAGGCTGAATTGTGTTGTGTTCCGAACGGAATCCAAACTGTTGTGGCGGTAAAATGTTGGTTTCTTCCGTGAAACAAACTAGACTATGACTTGCATTTTTGATCTAAAAAAAACCTCCTTTCCCGTGGCAAATAATTTGGTGGTGATTGAACTGGCAGAGTATCAGTGAAAAATAGAACTAGAACTTGCATTTTCAATCAAATTTCCTTTCCATCTTGCTCATAACTTATATTTATATATATTATATATATTATAGTTTAATAATAAACCTAAAATTTATATTTAAAAGTATCTGTAAAATAACAAGTATAAAAATGTTCACAGTTACTACAATTTAAGCTTAAGAAAATTTTTATTACAAACATTCGTCGATATTGTGTAGCACCGGCGAAGTAAAATAACTACTAAAAATGGCTACTAAAAATTAAGCTTCAGAATTTAATACGTCGCCATGACATCAGAGACGCTACAACAGTGTTGTACACGATAGTGAAGCTTCACCTCCTATCATTTCTCCTACTATCCCTTATCTCTAGTACCAGCACAATGCATCGCATGTGTAGGAGTCATCTCCTGAGTGCTGGTCCCAAATAAAAAAAATAAAAAAAAAAAAAAAATGTCGCGTTCTAAATGTCCCGTGCTACATCATAGTAAAGGTTGTTCAAAACAGAGGAACATAGATATTTAAATATGACAACCATCAGTGGATAGCCATACTGTTCTATTTTAATTTACAAAAAATTTCTTTCAAAAATGGTGTTCATCGTAAATTAGCAAATTTTAATTTAATTTTTTCTAAATTCAGTTGGAAGCGACTGCTACATTTTGTCCCGTTCGTGACACCATGTTTATTGGTTATACAACAGAAAGAAAAAATCAATAAAAGCTACATTTTGCACTATTTACAGTGGCATTAATGTGCTATAAAAAAACGTAGAAAAGAAGAAGACAATTTAAGATTTCCGTTCTAAACAATAATATTGCAAAATGCACAGAAAAAATAATTGTTAAATTTTTTCCAATTAAGACTTTGTCAGTAAATCTTTTTTTTTTTTTCAATTACAATTTTAATTGAATCCCCGTTTATTTTAATTCACTATGTTAGTCTCTCAAAACAGTGCTATCAACAGATTTGATTGAAAATACCATAAACGAAGGGTAAAAAATTATAACATATGAATTGTGCGTAAATAGTACGTATAAGCTTAGTTTTTTTATGTGAAAAGTATTTAGTTTTCTTTTTTTTATTAATTTATTAATTGAATCTCGAAAAAATTGTCAATTAATGTTTTATTTGAATTTTTGATTAATTAATTAATTAATTAATTTCTTATGAAAAAATTCATAATTGAATCTACAATTTGGGTGATAGGTTGACATCCAATTATTATTTCAATTGAATCTTCGTTTTTCTTAATTAAATCTTGATTTATATTTTTTTCTGTGCCGGTTGGGCCGCTTAATATGTTAATTTCCACGAAATTGTTTTATTTTTCGTCGCCACCCGTCTTCTTAAAATTATGTGTGTTCACTTCCACTCCACTGTACCTTCAAGTTTCCACGCGCTGCGTGTAGAGTAGTTGATAACGTGGCATATGGAATGCTTGTAAGTAGATTTTTCCATTTCATTATTTCATTTCATTTTATTTTATTTTATCTTCAAAGCATAATCTGCAGTCGTTGCATATCGTTTTTAACTCGTTTGTTTAAACATAATTGAATTAAAGTTGATGATGATTGTCGTTTCCTTAAAATTCCAGGAAATCCCTACTTTATTTGTTCTTCTATTCATTTCTTTTTTTTTCACAGTTATAATTCTGTCTGTCTGTCTGTCAGGTTAAAAAAATTCTTAATTGTTGTTGTTGGCTTTGTTTTTTTTTTCGTTTGTTTGCTGGTAATTAAGCAATGACGAGGTGCTAAAATGAAAAACAAAAAGTTTAACACCTCGCAGCAGAAGCAAAAAAAAACAAAATATTAAGAATAACACACACTTAAAAACACACACATACACTTAAATGGTATGCAAAATTTTCGAGCATATCAAATTCCGTTTGAGAAAAAACATTTTCTTTTTTATTTTATTTGCTAAATTTACTCATGTTGTTAAGTACATTTTTATGCCATTAAAAAAAGAACATGTCTATGCAATTCTAAGTTTTGTGAAAAAAACAAAAAACAAAACAAGAAATTGAATGAAGTTTAAGTGGAAATATTTTGTAATTCATTCATAAGTGCAAAAAATATACCAAGAAAATAAATTTTTAGGAAATAGAAAAATAAAAAAATAAATAATTTTTTTTTATAGTTAATATTTTTTCTTTCAAGAAGTTTGTTTTGTTTGTTTTTATCAAATAGTATGAAACGAAGGGTATTGTAAATACAGCACGCATCGCTTAATTAGAGATATACGATTTTCAATGGCCGGGTTAGCAATACATTGCATGTGTATGGGTCATCCCCCGCGTGCCGGTCCAACATAAAACAAAAACATGTATAGTGAGTATTTTAAAGGTGAATATGAAGCAGTGTTACCAGAAACTGGAGAAAAGAAGCTTAATTGGCTTTTTAAAAATGCTTAAAAAGAAAGCTAAAAAAGGCTAAAAATTATTTTTATTCATAATTCAACGTTTTATTTAATATTCACAAATAATGCATAAAACCTGTTAAAAGTTATTCTACAAAAAGACATTCCCAGTGCATACATCTTTTTAAAAACATAAAAACCTATACCCGTAAACGTATACCCAGCAAAAACAAAGAATGCGTACACTATGACTTGGTATTTTCATGACTTCTTAGCTGAATTAAATTCACTGGTCAACAAGAATTTATTGGCCTAAGTTTTCTTAGTCAATTTGAATACTTATGGTACTCCGTTTCAATGCCTATAAATTCCTATTTCTGGATTGACCCCAATTCTAGAGACTTATCGTTGTATAGAAAAAAGCAGAGGTTGCACCACGTAATTAACAATAACCCGAGAACTGGCTCTTCGATAGAACTACGAAAATAACGAAAAGATCGAAAATAAAAGAACTTTTAAATTGTGTTATTATACATTTTTTGCGATTCCTTATAGTTTAGGAGATAAATAGAATGTTTTGAGAAAAAAACCGTTTCTTTCAAGAAAATTTAAAGAAAATTTTTTTTCAAATATTTATTAAAAATTTCAAATACCCAGAATCTGAAATGTTGTTATTAATTTTGATAGCCACATAAGTTACAAATAAAATTAGCCATATTTCATTAAAATCGATTGATAAATTCGGATTTTATTCATAATTAAATGGTAGCACCTTTTTTACAGAAAACATTTGTAAAGACTACCCCAACATGTAAAAACGGACAAAGAAATATGTTTTGTTTTGTTTTTGTTTTTAATAAATACAACTGTACAACTCAATTGACATTACACATGTTCGAAACACCATTGCGCTTCGTCAGTAGTCAGTGATGTTAACCGTACAGTAATTACCGCATTGTGCGGTAATTTAGACCTCAGATCGCTAAGCAGGTAATTTCTATATTTGTACGGTAATTTAAATAAAAGTGTTAAACGCCAAAGGTATTTTTTTATAATGTGTCTAAATATCATATACATATCTGTATATATTAAGCGGACCGTGTGTTTGTTAGTGTTTTTGTTTGCTTGTACCTCTGGCTCGATCTGCCTGAAATTTTCACTACATTAAACTGGCCCTCTGGAATGAATTCTAGGTTAAATTTTTTAACGACGCCCACTTTTTTAAATCATGTTACTCCTATCACATGGTTTTAAAGAGCTTTTATTATACAAAACGAGCGCAACTAGACCACTTTTCAAAGTGCTTTTTGCATATGGAAAAGGTTCACTAATTTTTTTTTTTTTGAAATTGTGAGATGGGAAGCAAAGTGCCCGCCCTAAAAATTACCGATTGCGATGAAACTTTAAACCAGAATAGATAGAAGTATAGAAAAAAAACATAAGTTCAACAGTTTTGCTGCAGCACGAGGGGGAGAAGGGGGCGATTTTGAGTACGCTAATTTTACCTAATGAAAAAGTTAACATCACTGTAAGCAGGGCAAAAATTAAATACGAAAAATGAGGAAATATACGAAAATCAACAAACAACAACTACGAATTTATTTCAAACAACAATGAGTTCGAACATCATAATGATGTTGATAGTCATGATGGCATATACTGATGACAGAAATGATTAAGTTGAAGGGAACGTTATTGAAGTCACTATTAGAGTGTGCTGAAATCATTAAGGCATACATATGTAAATACATCCAAGCATTTAATATGTTATGTACGCTTCTCTGTGTGTTCATGTGTATGTATGTGTGGACATAAATGTGAAATGTCCTACACAATACGGACATAGATCACGGTCCAGGTGATTTGTGCGGAGATACACAAAAACCTCTTGGCGCGTGAACGGAGGGAGGCAAGGAACTCGAGGGAGGAGGAACCTGGTGTTGGTGCTATGCGGCTCGACTGCATCAGATGGCATACTGAAAGGAATGCAATGGCGCAGCGGGTTGGCTGGTTCACTCTGCCAGCGTGATGGGAAGGATGCTCATTTGCGAGGGCAATTAGAGCGCTGTGGCACAAACTTGGCGAACTTGACGTGGGTGAATAAGGGACGGTCCTGATTAGGACACCACTCTGGGCCTTCCCGAAGTAATGCGGAAAGCGGTCCCGGGAAGAAATCTACGCAGAGGAGGAGGAGGAGGAATTTTTAGTGGTAACATAACTCGACGCATTTGACGACGGACTCTGTAAGTGCGAAGGCATAAGGAAGGAATAAGAAATGATTTTATTACTATGGATCGAAAACTATACAGAAAAAACTTTTTCTTTCTTTCTTTATTTTCAATTAACAATAACATATTTTTGCAATTAAAAGTTTAATCAATTTAATAAAATTTTTAATAAATTTTTGGGCTCAATTCTTCAAGAAATTTATAAATAAATGATTTTTTTTTTGTTCTGAAATACACAAAATGACGACTTATTTTTATTTAAACGTTTATTTGAGCGTTTTATTTCATAAGTGCAACACTCTTTATACAAAGAGAATAAGCATTCAAATTAAATACAAATATTAATAATTTTTTTGCTATTAAAAATTTTTTTATAAAATTTACTTGTAAATGAAGTTGAAACAAAAAATACAATTTTTTGTTTGAAATTTTCAAAATATTTAATTAAATTATTAATTATTATTGTATGCAATAAACTAATTAGCAGTGCAAGTCTTTTTTTTATGAAATTTTTAATTTATTTATTAATAATTATTTCGATATTTCGCTAACCCGTGGTTAAATCATCAAGAAAAATAAATCATCAAAAAAAAAAAAAAATTATTATTATTATTTTTATTATTATTTATCGAAAAAATTATTAATAAATAAATTAAAAATTTCATAAAAATAAGACGTGTAGTGCTAAATAATTTCTTGCATACAATCAAAATAGAAGGTCGATTAAAAATAAGAATTAATATTAATTATTATTAATAAAAATTTAAGTGAAAATTATAAATAGAGTAAGTAAAGTGGAAACAAAAATTAAATTTTATTATTATTAAAAATTTAATTGAAAATTAATTTAATTGATACTATAAATTTCTCTGCAGGCAAAAATCTAATTAATATTTTAATTGATATTACAATTTGTTTAATTAAAATAAGGAAGCACCATATTATGATTATCGGCTCGTTATAATAACAATAAACTATTGTTTTGGTTATCATATTTTGAAAATTAGCATGTTTTTGATTATAAAAGGTAGAGGCTCGATGTATTGATAACTTCAAATTAAGAACGAAGTGTAAAACTTCTGTATGTGTGTGATCACAAAAAAAAAAAAAAAATTAAAGTTGTGAATTCTGTAATTGGCTTGGAATAATGTGGAAAAGGACTTGAAAATTATGACAAATTACAAACCATTATAATTTGTATGGATGTGTGTGTGTGTGTGTGTGTGTGTAGTTGGCTTCAACTCACAGAGCTTTTTCCGTCAAACATCAATGTCATCAGATAACAAACATCATTATCTCAGTAGTTGCCAACAACATCATAATGATGTTCTTTATTATAATAATCGGCATCTGTATTGATGTTCTTAATCATTATTATGAAAGTTGTCGCTCGTCATACAACGCAGTGCTCTTTGCCGTTAACGTAGCCGTCGACTTTGTCTTGCAGACTTTTGTGTTATTGTTGTTGGTATTTTGGCTGGCTGGCTGGCTGCCGCCTGTCTGTCATTTATTGTCGTTGGTTGAAGTTGCAGCAGCAGCAGCATGAACTGACAAGCAGTTTTGCTGCAGCAGCACACTTGAATGAAAACAAAACTCGAAAAAATAGCCACACACAAGCACACAATTCTTAAACATGCAGATACAAAAATACACAATTACAATAAATATTGGCATGGGCAAGAAATAGTGGTGTCGTCGTACGTAGTCAAAAGAAATACTGGCTAGCAGGCAGGCAGGCAGGAAGGCAGGCAGCAAACAACCAACCAAGTCAATACAACACAACAGAAATCAAAAAGATTTCTTCGTTTCGTGAGTACAGATGCAACGTGCTACTCACAGCAACTGGTCGCACGTTCGTTCTCCCGTTTGTTTGTTTCTTCATTTTGCATTTTTTTTTCTACCTCCTTTGTTTTTCTGCCATACGACAGTCGCGTGAAATATAAGAACGAATAAATTGCCAAGAAAATCGAAAAGTTCGTAACAAAGGAAAATAGTGGAAAACTTTTCGGCATTGTCGAATGTTTCTCGAAGACGTTAAAGTGCGTGCGTATGTCGAAGTGTTTAAATTCGTGAACGAAGTTCATATGGATGTATGATAACAACAACAACAACAACAACAACAACAACAACAATATAATGAAAAGTGTAATAAAATAAATGTAAAGAAGCAAAAAAGGCAGGAAATAGTAGTCTGTTTCCTTTATGTGACACGAGTATTGTTCAACATACGTAACAGTGCACATCTTTCTAACCAACTGCTTTCTTTCTAACGTAACGAAAAGAAAAACAGCAAGAAATATATAAAAGAAATAAATAACGGTATAAAGCATTATTAACAACATCAACAAACCTTGATAAAAGAAAATCCCATAAAAAGTGTTAACGGAAATTAATCAAACGTAACTAAAAAAAAAAAAAAATTTGAGAAATTTTCATACACTCAACACACACACACACCCATAACTTGCGGATAAAATGTTTGAAATGTTCTTAAATTATGAGAGAGTGAGCCAAAGGATAAATTTTATTTTCTTTTTTTTTTGTTGTTGGTTTTTTTTACAATTCACGTGGCATTTGGTTTTGTTCTTGTTAATGTAACGGTAACGTTAACATGTGTGTAAAGTTAAATCAGCATCCAAACAACAATAACAACAAACCTGAGTACATATCGTATTGTAAAGAATTACTACGAGAGAGTGAGAGAAAGAAAAGTTAGTGAGGTGTTTAACGAAATGCAAATTTTTTGTTGAAAAAAATTTCTATTGTTTTTTTTAGTTGAACAGCTTTTTTAAGGGGCATTTTTATGCATATAAACAAACATAAGTGCTACCTGAAGGAAGCCTGGGATGAAGTAGCTCCTAGTCACCACTTTTGTCCCATAAATTGGTGACATTGTCGACAAACCGTCTACACTTTTTAATTTGCCATTTGTGTGTAGAGCAACTTTTGAAAACTTATGCTTCGTCGTTTTGGTATTTTTTTTTCAATTGTTTTTTTTGTGTTGGAAATAAAATGTGCTACGCGCAAAATTAAAGGTTTTTATTAAAAAAATTTCATAAAATTTTCTTGCATATAAATAGAAATAGTGAAAATGTTGAAATTAATATTAGTGAAAGTTAAAACTTTAGAGATTTTTTGCAGTCTTTCGAATATTTTGTCTTCTACAAAATTGATTTTAACAGCAAAATTAAAAAAATGGTATATTGGCACAGCTTCTTTCAAAATTTCTTTGAAAAAGATGCTCGCTGTATTGCAGACGAAAGCTGTACCGCTTTCAGCAACAGTTTTGTTGGGTGAAAAGTAATAATTATTAATGAGAAAAGTGTTTCCCGGGAATTATTGCCACATACACGACTGTAGGTACAAAAACTCAGTTAAGGATTTTGGAAAAAATTAAAAAAAAAAATATGACAAAATTAAATTGGATACAAACATCGACGGAATCCCATGAATTAAAAGTTCGAGAATCTAGAAACTCAGCAAATGTCTTCCCAAGGAGTTTTAAATTAATTTTTAAATATTAAAAAGTACTAGTGAATCTCTGACTCCAATGTGTACATACATATGTCTCTAAGTGCAGTAGTTATTCAGTAGTGCTTATAGCACTAGTGTTTTTCCAATGTTAACGCACATGTTAAATGTTTATAGCGTAGAACATCGTAAAGTAGTTGCAATGTCACTACATTGTCTACATATGTATGTCTGAACCCAAAAGAAGTATCTAGTCATTAGTCTCAGTGTCTACAGTAAATCTCTGGTTCCATTATCTACAAAGGAAAAATAATTGTTAAATTTTTTCCAATTAAGTCTTCGGTCAGTAAAACGCTTTCTTTTCAATTAAAATTTTAATTGAATTTGTTAGTCTCTCAAAACAGTGCTATCAACAGATTTGATTCAAAATACCATAAACGAAGGGTACAAAATTATAAAACATTAATAGTGCATGAATAGTACGTATAAGCTTAGTTTTTATATGTGAAAAGCATCTAGTTTTTTTTTGTTGATTAATATATTAATTGAAACTCGAAAAATTTTCAATTAAGGTTTTGATAGAATTTCTTCAATATTTTAATTAGTTTCTTATGAAAAAAACGTAAAATTTTTTCAATTAAAACTCATAATGAATGTACGATTTTTGTTGAAATCCAATTATTATTTTAATTGAATGGTGGTTTTAATTTTTTTCTGACTACATATGTCGGCAAGTGGTGTACCGAGTCCGTATTTATAATAAAACTGCTACTATCTCAATGATACGCCCATGTTAAATGTCTATAGAATATTATAATGCCAGGGGTATAGCAAATCAGTAGTACTGGTAGCAAAGTCAGTAGTGAATCAGTACTGCTTCACTATTGACATTTCCTACAGGGCTATAATGCTTAGAAAAGCATTCATTCTTGGAATATATAAAAAAAAATATACAAAATATGTTGTCGTATGTATGGCTGTATGTATATTTTATTATATTTTTTTTTTTTAATTAATAAAATGTTTGGCTATTCGCAACGTCAACAGCATCAAAACCAAAAGGAAACAAAAAGTAAATCAATAAAAAAATAATCACAAATAATTTATACGATCCTGATTTCTGTTCCGTAAGTAATGAAAATCTAGATCATTAGCAATTGACTTACTAGCAAAGTCGCTATTTACAGCCTGGAAGATTATAAAGATAAGTGGGTGTGAACCGTTTGTCTGATCGTCCTAAGACTTTGTGAAACCAATTGTTTGCATATACGGGCACGTCATAGACTGAATGTTTGCCGTATTCATAAATTTTTTTTTATTTATAAAAGGTTTAATAGACAGATTTCTATACACAATTCCATCAATATACTTTCTATAAATTCCAAAAATGTTTATGATTACAGCCGCATATATTTTTTTGAATACTTCAACTTCCAGGAGCTGTGAAATTTCCAATTAAAAGCAAACATTCCCAGCAAAAATAGTCATGCAAAAGAAATAGCTACTGAATGGATTCTATTGCAAATGAATTGGTGTAACTTAGCCGAAGAACGCATGATTTTAAGACCGGGGTGTCAGTGGCGAGCACGTGTTTTGACTCACGTTGAATAAATGAAAAAAAAATTGTTACCAAAAAAAAATTATTTTTAAAACACCCACTGATTTAACGACCGAAGTTTTATAGAAAAAAATTATTTTTAAAGGAGCCAAAGATTTTTAGTGAGAAATTTTCTAGAAAAAAAAATACTTTTAAGCCAACCACAGATTTTTAGACTAAAATTTCATGAAAAAAAATTATTTTTAAGGCAACCAAAGATTTTTCGATCGAAATTTTATAGAAAAAAATTATTTTTAAAGGAGCCAAAGATTTTTAGTGAGAAATTTATAGAAAAAAATTATTTTTAAGCCAACCACAGATTTTTAGGCTAAAATTTCATGGAAAAAAATTATTTTTAAGGCACCCACATATTTTTAGACAGATATTTTATAGAAAAAAATTATTTTTAAGGCAAACACAAATTTTTATACTAAAATTATATAGAAAAAAATTATTTTTCAATAGAAATTTTGAAGAATAATTTTTTTTTTAATTTAAATTTTGAAGAAAAAAAATTTTTAATTTAAAATTTCTGTAGTAAAAATACATGAACGCTTTTTGAGGAGGCATTATTTACCTCAGTAAATGGGGGAATTGTTTACTCATGCTACAAATGTATGACCAGGGGCAAATTACGGCAATCGATTCAATATAAGAAATTCGTTCGAATGCAGTAATTTGGGCCCAACACTTTCCACATATCAAAGGTATGCACCAACATATAAAATCTTTGTATAATGTCCTATAGATGACGCCACAGTCTTTGGCGGAGTAACAAAACCCTTCAGTTACTGAAGAAAACTTTCCTGCCGTAGTCAGAAATATGTTTTTGTTTTAAAAAGGCAAATTTTCTATGGAAATTTATAATAACAAAATATACTTTTGCTGCTGTGCTTATTATTGATATTTCGGTTCTACATTCCTCTATGAACTATTCAGAATATACATACACAAAAAGGGTGCACTGCCATAGAAAAACCATTTGATATTTAAACGTTTTCTTTTGTTTTTCTTGAACAAGAAAAACCAAATTGAGTGTTCTTAACAATTCATTTTGTGGCTGGTTGATTTTTTGCTTTTATTTTTATTGCGTTGTGAGTGAGTAGTGCATTTAGTGTGTCTGCGTGTGTGTGTGTGTGTGTGCGTAAGTGTTTATGCGTTGCCGTATTAGTGTTCGTAATTGAGGTTAATTAGTATTTTTGATGCCACAGGTGGATGTTGCTTGTTGGTCTGGCTTATTCTTGCTTGTCTGCCTGCCAGCATGTCTGCCTGGCTCATTCACTTGCTACCATTTGCATATTTATTTTCAATTTCACTCTGCCTTTTGTTGTTGTAGTTGTTTCAGTTGCATTTGGCGCGTTTGAGCGCTACCAAAGTGCCAAAAGACTTGTTATGAAAATAAATTTCAAATAGAATTACAAATTTATGTTGTGAAACCTTCTGCAATACAACATGCGATTTTTGACGATTAAAAATGGTTTTTGAATGGGTGTTTTTTGAAGCAGCAATCAGGCGATATGGTAATTTTTCTTTGACACGTATTACTTCCGTATTCTTAGAAAAAAAAATACCCAACTACAAAAAAAGTGAATAGTGAACGCATGATTTGGTATTTTCGTGACTTCTTAAGCATTTATTTATATGAGTGCATTTTTAATGCCTACTTAAATCTTGACAAGATTAACACTTTTGAACTCATGGAATACGCATTCAAGTCGGCCGATTAATTCCTATGCAGAGTTGCAATTTAATTTTTTTACTTTTCGTTGTATTCTTGATGAGCTGATGTGTTGCTAAGACGTAGCCAATTCAGGCTACACTCATGACCTCACGGCTTTAAATTGGCAGCACTTCGGGCGTCGAGCCCTGAATATTTACAGCCTTTATAAGGCCGCTGGAAAGTTTTACAGCGAAGCAGATTTTAGATTTTTCCTAAAGAAGAAAAAAAAAGTTATCTTGAAAGACTTGAAATTCGTTATGGCCAGCCACAATTGCCAAGAAAATCAATATTTGTTGTTTTATTTGAAATTTTTTTTACCTGTCATTTTTCAAATATTTTTAAGTGCGAATAAATTGCTTTTTGTTCGTATTTCTTTGGTTTTTTTTTTGGACGCTATTTAATTTTTCTCGCCAATTTGGCCTCTTATTTGTGCGTAATTAATTCTCTATTAATTTGTAAAAAATACATGCATGAGGCACAGTGTAATAGCAATAGCAGCAGCAACAACAACAATAACAATATTTTCAAAATGTCTTAATAAAGATTTACAACAGATGGCACATTTTAGTAGAATTTTTTTTTTAGAATTTAGAAAGAATTTTTTGAAAAATTTAACACGAAAATTGTTATTAATTAATAATTAATAGTTTTATGCACATGATTTATTGATTATTATTTAAATATACATATACATATATATTTTTTTTATTTGGGAAATTGTGCATTTAAACTTAAGTGGTACAAAAATATAAATCATTCGGTTGGCTGCTGTTATATGCCAAATGACATTTTCATACAACAGTTGTGTTCATGAAATTTATAGAAATGTGCATTCATTTAATAATTTTCCCAAGGTTCTCCCATTAGCGAGCACTGTTCCCATATGAGTACACATATTCAAAGGCTGTCAACTCTGATTTAAACCGTTATATTTCTTCAAATAAACACACATGCAACTACTTTATTCTCCTTTGAGTTTATATTCGGACATACATACGTGTCACAGAATGTAAAAAAAAAAATTTAATTTTTCTGTTTTTAATTTCGTCTTTCGATTAAATTCACTTTGTTTTGAACTATTTTAGTTCTTTTTTAATACCATTGTTTTACAATTATTAAATTTTTAAAAAATATTTTATTAAGGGAGTAAAGAAGCGTGCAACACCATTTGTTATACAAAAAAGTAAAAAGTTTATTAGAAGTTAAGGTTTTATTAGACTGTCTCCAAAGGGGAGCAATGGGCGATACTAGTAATAAATTGAACAATTTTATAAGATTTTTATCGTCTTCATTATGGGCATATTAAGACATATTGAAAGGAAGAAATGACTGTTTTGAGACTTCAAGAAGCTGTTCATTATATAATGGAATACGATGTTGATGATGTATATGATATATTGTCAGGCCAGCAGATCCTGCATCTGTAAGTGACACCAACGAAGGTAATGAAGACGATTTATTATGTACAAATGTGCCAAGTGATGTGCCAGGAAGAATTGAAATTGTGCGAACTGATTAGAAATACAATGCTAAAGTGGATTGGAGTGACAGTGATGATGAACTACTCTCCACTTATCTAAGAAAAAATAACCAAAGATTTATCGAAAATCCTAAGTGGAGACATGATGTAATGCATAACGCTTAATGCAAATTATGCGGTTCGTAATAGAGTTGATGACTTTGTAAAAAATTTGAATGGTCACAGCCCTTGTCAAGCCTTTGGTGCAATACCATCGTAATTCAAAAAATCGTGAACTGAGCAAAATGCATTTGAAGTTTTGAGCCATCTTTTTGATAGTACAGTGCATCTTCGATAGTCCGGTCACTCCAGTAATTCGGACGTTCTTACATTTCGAACAATTTAAAAATTTTACTTCTACAATACGGACAAGCTTGTTTTTAATGCAAAAAAAAAATATTAAACACAATTGTTTTACCGTAATTTTTTGCACATGTTATTCGCTCTATAATAAACATTTTGCAATGTCATTACTTCAGTGTCTACTCTGCATCTCGTAAGCGTGTTTGTCTAATTTTTTACTAAGCGTCATGTTTTTAAATAATAAATGCAAAAATAAAACCCTAACTTTAAAGGAAAAGTGTGATATTTTAGAAAATCTTGATAAGGGAAAAACTATAAGACAAATTGCTGAAAAATTCCATGTTCCCAAATCAACGCGATATTAAAAAGAATAAGCAGAAGATTAAACAATTTATTTCGAATACTTATAATGGACCCGGTAAATTTTTAACCAAAATAAAGTTATAAACCGTACTTATAAAAGAAATATGTAATTTTTTAGGAAAGAGAAAAGTTATGAAAAAATCGGGAAATCCTGAAGTAGAAGCAGCACTTTACACATGGTTTTTGCAACAAAGAAGAAAGCATATCCCGATTTCATCGGAAATTTTAAAAGCAAAGGCCAAATTCTTTTTATGTAAAGATGACAGGAAAGGATGATTTTTCTGCGAGCTGAGGCTGGCTAGATAAATTTAAGTTACAACATGGCATTCGTTATCTAAAAATTTGTGGTGAAAAAGTATCTTGTGATGAAAGCGCCGTAGAGCCTTTTAAAAAAAGTTTGCTGACATTGTTGCTGAAATGGAGGGTGGCGATGGCACGATGGATGGTAGTCTGCACGTTGACTACGAATCCAAAAACAGACCTGGGTTCAACCCCAGTTTCAGACAAAAAAAATTTTTAAAATAAAAATAAACATCTCGCATTTTTCTGATGTGCATTAGTGTGTCTTTGTGTGTTAGTTGTTGTCGGAAGGTTTCAGTGGCGAAGGCATAGTCACTGGTCACTGAACAATACCGGCTTCAACTGATAGCAATCCACAATCACATCAGAACGCCCTCCTTCGTCGGTATTGTGTAGCACCGGCGAAGTAAAATAATAATAAAAATGGCTACTAAACCGAAGCTCTTCAGCACTGCTACGAATATAAAAAAACTAAAGAACGTGCGAAAGCAGAGCTGCAAAATAATTAATTAAGCTTCACCTCCTGTCGTTTCTCCTACTATCCCTTTCCTATAGTTCCCAGCACAATGCTTTGCATGTGTAGGAGTCATCTCCTGAGTGCTGGATAAAAAAAAAAAAAAAAAAAAAAAAAAAAAAAAAAAAAGTGAGGAGCAGGTTTACAATGCTGACGAATCTGCTGCAAAAAAAAAAAAAAACCGCAGGGAGAAAAATTTCCAAAGATCGTGTAACATTTATGCCATGTTCAAATGCTGCAGGAACACATTAGCTTCCTCTTTTGGTTATTGGCAAATCTTCTAATCCAAGAGCCTTTAAAGGTTATAAGATTCCAGTGGTATACAAAGCAACTAATAAAGAATGGATGTCAATGACACTTTTCTTAGAATGGTTTAAAACCGATTTTATTCCAGATGCAAAAAAAAATTTGCAGTTTGCATTCAGTGGGCTGAAGAGAATATCTTAGATATGCAGGATATTCTCTTGCTGAAGAGTCTAGAACCAACCATCTCAGCAAAGTTAGTCAGCATAAAATAACTTCGTTTTTTAATAAATTATAGTATGTATGTATATTCATATATCCATAAATTTACATATATACAGCTGTAAAAATATGGATTCTATTTCACATTATCTTTGTTTCTGAATAAATATATTTCCAACAAAAGAGAAAATTCATATTTACTTCACTTATATAATACCAAAAATGTCTCCTATTATAGTCCGGACAACTCGATAATCCGAACGAGCCCAAAACTATATGTGTCCGCATTATCGAAGTTGCACTGGTATCTCGTTTACTAAAGTTATTTTTTTACAAGTTTTTAAATAAAGAGGCATGTTGTTTTGCAATGTTTTCTGTTTGTAAATTTCTTGTCATAAAGGAAATATTTCATTATTGCAAATAAATATTGTTGGAAATAGCTGGAGGCAATAAAGACATTTGTAGCTATAGAATCTGAACTGTTACAAATAGAACCATAATCTTTTTTCCTTTAGTTAGATATTTCGCCAAAGATCATTTCTGCATACCCAGCTCAAAAAATTAAAATTTTGAGTTACTGCGTTATTGCAGCAAAGGCTCGTTGTGTTCTTTGAAAAAATATTCGATATCAATATGATTGATTTGATTGTCGAAAACAGTCTTGACACTAAGGATTTTAAAACTTGTTTGCAGCTTCAACGTTTAGTTGTTTAGTTGTTATTTTATAATTGCCTTTAGTTTGGCTATAAAAGAAACAACATTTTTTGGTTTTTGGTTTTGGACGTTAAAGAGTTAAGGTCGTTTGTTTTGATGTGAAAATAATCAGCCTTTTTCCAGTTGTAAACGTCAACACTAAAATTTACCCAGTATTAAATCGATATGCAAAAGTTTTCACTTCACTGAGCTTAATTGACGTTCAATAGAAATGTATAATTTTTCTCAATATGAATCTAAATTTCAGATATAAACCGGTAGCATATCAACGTAATATTAATTTATTTTTATCGCTAGATGAAATACAAAACCACGTAAGTAACATTTTTACTTTTTTACAGGAAGAATAACAAAACCTTTAAATATAATAAACATAATTATACTAATTATTTAAGCTGTAAGTCCCTTTTTTATATATGTAATATTTTATTTTATTCGATATTTCGCTAATCCTTTATGTAAAATTGCGAAATTGGTTTTTTTCCTGAAGAACCTACACAAAGGAGTAGCGAAATATCGAATAAAATTAAATATTACATATACATGTAAAAAAGGGACCTGCAGATTAAATAATTAGTGCAATTAATAAAAAAAAAGAGGTCAAAAAACTAGAAGAATTATAATAAACATATTTGCAGTTACGTTCATATACATACAAACCTAAAAATTTATGAGGACATGCGTTTTTCGGATAATAAATCAATTTCGAAATTTTTGTCAGTTACGTAGTTTAGCATTTCAACGAACGATATTAATATTTTGTACTTTAGCTTACGTCTTACCAAACCAACTATGCAATGTATATGGTACGCAGAAGAAAAAAATTCATTTTGTATTTTTAATTACAATCTTTAATTAGAAAAATATATTTTTTCCATTAAAAGTTTAATCAATTTAATACAATTTTGTATTAATGCGCCTATTATGGTTTACAACTCTTGAGTTAAATTGAGTTAAAAGTTTGCAATTTGATATTATCAATTACAAATCGATCTGTCAAAAAATTTAAATTTACATCTCATTACAACTTTTTTGTTCAAAGTTCACAAAAAGTTGAAAATATTACAACTCGTCCCTCCCCCGTTGTTTTCGAAAGAATTATTAAAAAGATGGGATGCGGCGGCTTAATAAAATGTCTTTATTGTAATTTAAATTATAAAATATGTTGCAAATATTACCTAGTAACAAACCTACTTGTGTTTCTATATAAGTATATGCTTTCTTCCCGCAAGGGGGTTTAGGAACTTGTTTTCTAAACCTACGGGTGTTTCAGCAACCCCGCAGTACCTAGCTAAAGGTGTAGCATTACTTTGGTCTACCCTTGAGATTGAAAATGACAGAAGAGGTGACTCTTCGAAATCTGACTAGAGATTGAGGAGGATATGTTTTTGTCTATCCGTGTGACAGTTCAATTCTAATCTAGCACTACGGGACAAGCTGAGCCCCACACTTTCAGCGCCAAGTAAGGGTTTAATGACTGATGTACTCTTAAGTAAGTACTTCGTCTCCAGCCTGAAAAGTTGTAGTGTGTGTGCTGGTTTGGGAACGGATTCGTAGTGGCTGTGGTTAAAACCTAAAGTTACGCAGGAAGTCGAGTCTTTGGTTTGTTCGAGAATATGTGCAGTGCACACATATATCTCGATACAACTTCTACTTAACTAAGTGCTATTGCCATTCAACAGTAGTCACCGGAATGTGTCTCGAACTAACAGTACTACTGTTTAAGAGTTCTTGACGAAAATACATTCTGATGTGACATAGAGTTTAGTCAGCTCGAACACCTCAACAAAGTGCATTATAGAATAAGGAATAACTATACTGATTTGCTATCCAACTCTAGGATGCAAGTATTACTTGCAGCACCTATTGCTCTGGGGGCGTTAGTGGTCGTCTATAATTCACTCGGTGTTAAGACCACCATCGGGTAAGGCCCCATGGGCAGCTACTGACGTTAATCTTGAATACCAAATATATGCTTTCAAGCAACTTCTGATTTTTGTTTCTAAATGTTTTCTTTACTCTGATTTTTTTGTAATTTCTTAATAAAACGTTTAACTGAAAAGACGTTATGTTATTTTGTATATTTCTATAAAATAAAATATTAAACCAAACAAATTTTTTTAAGCTTAAGGTCAGTAAAGTTCATTAATTTTTATTTATTTGTTCAATATTTCGCCACTTTTTTGTGTGGTTTCTTCAGGGAATTGGTTCTTGTTTAAAATTATTATTCTCATATCATTATTTTATACTTGACATATGTATTTAGTCCGACCGAAGACCAAATTTTTATTCATTCTGTTCTCTTCAATTATAAAAAAAAAATTGTTTGTTTACTATTTTGGAAGGATCGAATAAGGTATGAAATAACAGGTATAATTATTGTAGCGTGCGTCACGAAAAATAAGTTTTCTTTATATTGTGAATAGAATGAACTTTTATCTATAAGTCGTCTATAATTTTAAATTCGTTTCATAGCCTGCTGCTTAAGTAAAGAGAAAATAAAACAAAAAATACATTTCTATTGTGTGGAGGAAAACATTACAGCTGCCATGGGTGAGGTACCGGGCGAAGTGCTGGAAAAACGAAAAAGACGCAGGCAACATTTACATGAAATAGTATTTAAAAATGTCCTAAATAAATATTTCATTCACTTTTGCAAATTTCCTGTGATCATTTTATCCAATCTTCAAAACCCAAACGGTTAAAAAATCCCCCTTTATTATATGCTGATACAGTATTCAGCGGCGACACTGCCCTGAAATTTATTAAAACAAAGCAAAAACAAATTACAATGGGAAATGCATGTAAAAAAAAATTTTTTATTTTTAGCAAGTGAAATTTTTCGAATGTTGCAATTTTCGTGTGGCGAAAATCAAGGTGTACAAATAACCAGTATGTCCAAGAAACGAGTTTCTACCGTACTGCCTTGTCAAAATTTTATGAAACCGATAAATTTAAAATTCACTAGTTTTCTATACCGGCAAATGAAAAGAAATACCAAAAGAGAAACATTTTAAGAAATAAACAACAAACAGTTTTAGAGTCAATAGTTTGTGCGTCTATTCGGTTGAAACCAAAAAAAAACAATTATTTCTAAATATAAATTGTTCAAATGCAAATAGAATCTTTTTTTTTTTATTTAAAATTAAAAAGCAAAAGTAATTTCTTGGCCACTTAATATGTTTCATTTTAAACAAATGGCTGGTTTATTAAGTTTATTTTTGTTTTTGGTAACACTGTGCTGCATTTAAGCCATATGAAAAATGTAGTGTTAATTGAATTTGTAAAATCTAAATGTAGCGTAAATGGCTGAAAGTGATGTGAATAATGGGGTGGCATTTACTCTGCTCTTTAAGCAGCAAATGGCTGGGGAAGTGTGCGAATAGCACCCACCACTCGTTTTATTCAGCAAATTTTATTTGCCAAAAAAAATAAAAAATATCAAATTTACACAGAAAGAAATTCAAATTAATTTCAAATAAAAAAATTGTGATATCAATTAAAACATTGTTTAAAATTTCACCAGTAAACAATTTAGTAATATCAATTAAATTTTTATACTCAAATTAATTGAAATAATATTCCATTAAAAATTTAATAGGTTGTTATTGTATTTTTTAAACTAATTTTTTTATTTATATTTATTAACTACTGAACTAAAAATATTTAAAAACTTGTAATTAATTTTTTAATTGAGCGAATTAAAAACTATTCTCTCTCAACTTTCCTATTCTCGAACAGTTCTCAGGGAACTGGGTTTTTATTATTGAGGTTTTTGAAGTAATTAAAATTTTGATTGTCTCAATTAAACTATTTAACACTCTAGTGCGCCGTGATGCAAATTTGAATCATACCGAAAATCTCTGCGTAGTTTCAAAATTTGAAAACAGTTTTGTGTAAATGTTCGTTATATGTTGTCTCTATTTAATGGGGGTCGTTTTCTCTGCTTTTCAAGTACCGTTATAGCAGTATTGAATTATTGTCAAATTTTGAAGTGTCTGCATTGTAAAATTTCATAAAAAATGAAAAAAATAAAAATGTTATCTTTTTTTTTTAAATGTAAAATTTCATAAACAATAAATAAATAATATGTTGGTTTTTAAAAAGAAGCAAAAACATTGTCCATTTAAATCACTATTGAAGTATAAAAATTTTAGATTTTTAATTTCCAGCTAAATGCGCAATGACGCAAATTTACATCAAAGAATTTTTCGCCTCCTGCGCCCTTATAAACGAAAATTATACGAACTGCTAGAACAAAAGTTTGTTTTTTAGCAATTTCCTTTCGTTTAAGTAGTATTTTATTTAATTTGGTTTCCTTGCGCACTAGAGGGTTAATTGAAAAAAAAAAAAAAAAATTAAAATTAATTTAGGGTTCTAATTAATAAAAATCAAGCAATAATTTTTTCTGTGTACGACTGCATAATTTTCCCTTACATTTCCATTTTGTTCTGGCGAATTTTAAAAAATTTTAAAATTATCAGCTTCCAAAGTGGAATATGAAAATGTAAATAAATAAATAAATAAACAGTAATATTAAGAACTATGAGACGAAATATATAAAAATAAAAGAAAATTTAAATTAAAAATTTTATAATATCAATTAAAAAATTAATTAGATTTTCACGTACAACGAAACTAAAAGTATCAAGTCAATTATTATTTTACATATGAAAATAAAACAACATTTTTTTTTTTAATTTTATAATATCAATTAAAAAATTAATTAGATTTTAACCTATAAAGTAATTAATAGAGTCAATTAAAATTATTGTTGACGTCATTCAGTTAAATTTTTAATAATAATAATAAAAAATTTACTTAAATATTTTGAAAATTTCAAACAAAAGTTTTAATAGCCGAAAAAAATATTTGAATTCAATTCGAATGCATAGTGGGTATTAAATTCTCTTTTGTAGAAGAGTGTGTTGCATATTTGAATGAAAACCATCAGATAAACATATAAATAAAAATAAAAAAAGCCCTCAAAAAAATTAATTTATTTAATTAAGTATTGAGCAAAAAATTTATTTTTTTTTTAAACAGCACAAACTCTACGAAGTTCTTAAGCTTGTCTGTAGAAACACCCAGGCTCTAGGCGGGAATCGAATCCGCACCACCATATTGATATGAAATGCTCATGCACTACACTGCGGAGGCACGCTAAATTTAAAAATTTAATTGAAATAATTAAACCTTTAATTGAAAAAAAAAATCATTATTCTAATTAAAGGCGTTAATTAAAGATATAAAAGTAAAATATTTTTCTGTGTATATTCATTTCACAATTGAAAAAAAAAAACAACGAACACTAATAGTGAATTGAATAAAAATATTAATTGATTTCGATTCTCCAAAACTTAGCTTTTTTAAATTTACTGCCTGGTCCACCGATGTCACGCGTTATCGTTCGTGCGTTTAATTGCACTCAAAATGAAAACAATATTTTAAATTTAGATTTTTTTTAATATTAATAAACGATATTGTGTGACATCGTCGGCCATTTAGTTAATATTTGGAAAAATATTTTGACTTTATTGTTCCCTTTTAAAGAAGTCTAACATGGCTTTATGGCGGAAGGATTAAATGAATGGGGCAAAAACTGCAATACACTTTTGCCTGATGAAAAGAAAACACCATAAAAGTCGTACTATATCAAATATAACGAGCCGAGTGATCGTACGCGACATTTTGGAAATAAATAATTTTATGATTAAAATTAATTAAAAAAATTAAAATAATAAATTAAATTAAAATAATAATAATTAAAATAATTTTATGACTAAAATTATAAGGACCTATATAAATATACTAGGTGGTGCAAAAATAATCACCCGATGTTCTTTTGCTATATTTTTTTTTTTAATGAAAAACTTTGGTTCTGCTTGTGATATCGGCGAAGTGGCCGCTGGCAGAGTTAATGACCATACAAGCCGAACCCAAGTTTTCCATTAAAAAAAATTACAGCAAAATAAAATCGGGTGATTAATTTTTTGAACATGGTCAAATTTATGTGTTTTCTAATACATTGAGTTGTTGTTTTCAAAACACTGTCGAAAACAAACACATGGTTCATTTTGTTTCAAAGGCTGTGTTCATGTACTTTTCATTTTCGTCTTTCACTGAACGTAGCATTTAATAACTATTAAATATCTTGTTCTGCTCATTGTAAAGAAAGAATAAAGTTATGTGCTGTTCAGGAAGATGAAATATTAAACGAAAATAAAAAAATAAAAATATCCTCAATTCACAAATTATTAGTATTTGATTTTTGTATCAGCTGTTTAAGCAACCGGCAATACGTCAAGTAAAATACAATAATTGTAGTGTGAATACTTTGTTTTAAGAGTTTTAAAAACTTATTTAAAGATGTTTAACTTTGGCATTGTGAACAGCACAGTACTCTGCTGCATCCGCTGAAAAATTTCCATTTTCGGAGTTATAACGTTTTTGAGTAAATGCGCGATATAAATGCATATGTATGTACATCTAAATTGGATAATTTTGTTTTATCCTGCTGTTTAAGTTTATTTAATATGAAGTGAATTTGTTTGAGCATCTTTTATCTCCATGACAGTATTTTGTTGTTTTTATCTCTCCGTACGATTCTTTGGAGGAGGAGGAAACAAAAACTTTTGTTGCAAAATATTTTCTTATTTGACACTAATTGTTTTTCGTTCTTTTTTTTCATTCGTTTCGTTATACTTAATAAAATAAAATTGGAGGAACTGCCAAATAAAAAAATATGTGCTTGACATGTTCGAGGAAACCCAGCAAACAAATTGAAATACATTTCATGAGGATTTGTTTCGAAGAGCAAAAAAGAGAATTTTTCTGCAAGTTGAGAAATCAGAGGTCATAAGTAAGAATTGCTTAATGCTGGGAACACAATTGGAACGAACGACGAATTATTCGTTGCAAACTTTCGTCATCGTTAATGAAACAAAGTTGTGCAAATGAAAATTAACGCTATACCGTCGTCGGACGAAATTCGTCGTGCGGGACGAACTCTCCGCCAGATTTATTTTTATTTCATACGCCGACGAACAAAGAACAAATTAGTGCAGAGTTACCATTATTCATTTTTGTTTTCAAATATTTTGGTAAATAAAGTTCATATTTCTTTTAATAATTGTTTAGTAATCAACATACATCATTTAAGTTAAATATACACAATTATTTACCATAAAATTGCTTTCTAATTGTTTTTTTTTAATGGTAAATTTTTCCAAGTAATTTGTTTGAATACGGTAACAGCTGTAATATTTTCGTCGCAATTGTACGCCACACTAAGAATTTGCGCACCGAATTGTTACCGACTAATTCGTTGTGCTAGACGAAGTTCGTCGTTCATCCCAATTGTATTCCTGGCATAAGTCAAAGAAATTTTTACTATAAATATTTAAAAATTTTTTGCAATTCAGTTGTCACTTTTCATAACTCTAAAATTGTTAATTAAAATTGTTTGAACTGTTAAAGCAAAAAGGACGGGCATTTTATGCGGCCTAATTAAGTACTTCTATATCAACACTGAACATACCACTTGTGGAGTGTGTTTAAACGTGTTGTTTTTTAGGGTTATGATTCAGTCATTTATTTATTGCCTTTGGCAAATAGCCAAAAAGACCGTAATAAAAATTCACGAAACACCAGTTTACTTTTACGCTGCCGTTTAAAAAATTTCTCGATTTGAAATTTTGTCTACATGTGAAATTTCAATGTGACACTTTTCGAATGATTATGGAAAATATTTTAAAATTGTTTCCATATAAAGTGCAATTGAAACAAATTATTTTTGCTGTTGAAACAGCAATACGTGAGAGATGTTTCTTTAATTTATTACAAGTTGTCAAGTCCAAACATCAATAACTTCTCTTTTTTAAATCAAAACTTAATTCATGCAGCTACGAAAAAGTCGTCGTATATCAAAACAAGTTTTTAAATTTTCCAAAAATGTGCAGTTCCATCAATTATTGATGAATATAAATGTGCAAGTCGTTGCTATTGATTAGAAATAAAATCAAGGAATTAATAAATTTCCTGGAAATTCATTAAAACACAAAATCAAATAAAATTTAAATTTTTTTATATCTGCTGCTGATTCAAAGACCTTCCAAATACATTTCATACAGTAAAGGAAAAATTAGCCAAGAGAATTAATTGCCTAAAACAGAAGCAATTAATTGAAATGAAAGCCAACCCCCTTCTTTCTTTAAAAAACCAAAAAAAAAAAAAAAAAAAAGAACTGCAAAAAAAGTAAAAATCTTTAATCAAGAGCAACACAACAAACAGACACATTCTCTGATACATACGAAATGAAATTAATGGCCATGCTGACACACACAAATAGCATCGCCACTAGAAGAGGTGAGTGATGAATGATGGTACTTCTACTTCATTTGCATACCAATAGAAACTAAGAAGAAGACTTGAATGTTGAATAAAATCTATGGCAACTACTTTCTCACCGAACAAATATTTTAAATAGAAAATAAAACGCAGTTGATTTGAAGATTTCCCAGCCGGGGGATTACAAAAGAGTTGTAGGAGAACAAAAATGCCTCAAGCTTTAAAAATAATTATGGTTTTTGTTTAAATGATTGTTGGAATTTAAAGGCAACTTGTACAGGGTGTTCCAAAATGGCCGAAGGTGTTTGAGTTCAAAGTGCCATTCGCTCATTTTAAGCCACCCTGTAGTTTGGCATAAACATTTTCAAATGTCCTCTAATTTGCTTCTTCAGTATGACACGAGTTAATGGTTGCCGTTAAAAGCGTCACCAGTAGCTCAATAAGTGATTTCTAGTACGTTGCCTAGTGCATGAGCAGTAGTAGTCTTATCGATCTGGAGGTGCGTGTTCGCTTGCCGGCTAGACCCTGGGTGTTTCTACGTTATGTATCACAATAGGCCTCAGCTCTGTCTTAAAAGGTGCCTTCTATTTCCAGCCACCTAAACTTTTTTATTTTTAATTAAAATATTTAATTAGAACAATATATTTTATCAACAAAAAGTTTAATCAATTCAATTAAAAAAAACGAAAAAACGACCGCAGGCGTTTGAGTTCATTATAACTTCTTCATTAAGACATCATTATTTTTTAATTTTTTTTTTTATTTTAAATACAGTATATTAATGAAAAATATTTTTTAATTAAATTATGGTCATATTGGGTCACTCTGTCTAAAGAGAAATTAATATCCAATAAACATGCGAATTGAATTCAAATACTTTTTCGGTATTAAAAATTTCTTTAAAGTTATCAAAATATTTAATTAAATTGTTAAAAATGTTATTGAAATGCAATTCAATTAAATCATCATTAATAATTTAATTGGTATTATTCATTACTTTAAAGCTGAAAATCTAATTAATTTTCTAATTGATATTAGAAAATTTTTAATTAAAATAATGTTGTAATTTTTCTCTGCGTACAAATTAAGCAAGACTGACTATTCCCACAGTTCCTAGAACTTTATAAGCCATAGAAAAGAAACTCGATAACTTTACGCCCCATAAATAGTGGCAATAAAACTGGATTCGCTCATACGTTCCGAACAAAATTTAAGTCCCTAAAAATTTGTTTGTCTGTAGTTTGACTTCTCTCTTTTTTTATAGAGAGAGAGAGAGAGAGAGAGAGAGAGAGAAGGAAAAACCATTTTTTAAGAACAAATCTCGGCTTGATTTTGGTTTGATTTTATTTTTTGTCTAGACAAAAATTAAACTGAGATGCCAGTTTGTTAAATTTTTGCATACAAAGTTGAATTGAGTTGCCACTTGAGATAATATTTGCATAATATTTGTCATCCATGATTACACATACACACAACCAATCTTTCAAAATAATTTCAAAAATATTTAAAGAAGATAAAGCAAAATGTAAAATACTAGCTGACCCGGTCCGCATTGCTGGCCCTAAGCAAACATTAGTGTTGTATTTAGGAATTTCTAGACCCTTATATTACAAAACTTTTATACACATCCCTCGTCCGGCCAATTTTTGAGTATGGTTCAACTGTTTGGGATCCCTCTTACTCTATTCATATTAATAGTATTGAATGGGTACAAAAACAGTTTTTAATTTTCTGTCTGCGTGGTCTTGGCTGGAATTCGTATGTCTTGCAACCGTATCATAGCAGACTTGCTTTAATAAAATGGCCATCGCTAAAAAGTCGACGGACGATGCTGAGCGTACTATTTGTCATGGGTCTGATTCGTGCAGATGTTGACTCAGAGTTCCTTCTTGGTCTGTTAAACTTCAACGTTCCTGTAAGACCTACCCGCAATTTCGAACTCTTGGCATTGCAATATCACCGCACTATATATGCTACTAATGATTCTTTTCGCCGTGCATGTGTCAACTTTAATAAATGCTACCACGTTATGGACATATCTGAGAGTAATGACGTTCTAAAAAGAAGTCTTACTTTATTTCTAAACTGCTAAATTAACTATTTTTATACTGTTTTACTTATTCGCATTTAGTCAGTAAGGATGCAAAAAAAAATTAATATATGTATGTATATGTCATTGGTGGTGCAATATGAAAATTGGATTTTGACACGCCCCTCCGCCCGCAGACCGAAAATCAAACATCAAACATCACAGTGTCACCCGCCTGAATATTCTGAAGATTCCCTGAAAATTTCATCAAAATCGGTCTAGACGTTTTGGAGTCCATACGTTACATACATACACACATCCTGTTTCATATATATAGAAGATAAAAATATATATGCTGTTTGCTACCTTTTTGTAAAACCAATACATTTTTGTTTCATATGGCAGCATTGATTTCCCCGGCAAATCTTTCGTAGTTAGTGAATCGTGCCGAAGAAAACTCTGAGCAAAAAATAAAAATTGCTGACCAGATAAAATTTTTGTTCGTAACAAATACGCTTAAAACCTGCGGAACTTACTTAAATCTTTCGTTCGCCAAAAAAACAAATGAAGGCATCTCAATAATTGCAATCGGCTGCAAGGAATATGGAATGATTACTGCACATTTTTCTGTTTTTTTTTTTTTTATGAAATCAAAATTTAAACTTTTAAAGTCTCATGAATGAAATCAAATCTATTTACAAAATCTATTTCCCATAAATGTTGTAGGAAAATTTAATTTCCAAAGACGTCAGCACATAATAAAATTCTCAAATGATTTCCCTGGAGGAAAGCAAAAAAAATAATATACGTGCTTTAACATTAACAGCGCAGTTTCCTTTCAGCGAGCGAGAGATAAAAATTGCTTTTTGCACGTTGCTGCCGTCTTCATAAAAAACATTTTGATTTACAAATTTCCATACGAAATTGAATTTTTTAAATATTTTTATATAAAAAATATTTATTATCGATGTGCTGGTAAATTTTGTATCACAAAAAAAGTTTGTGAACGAAAAATAATTTTATGAATGTGTCTGTGAAAATGTTAAACTTCGTTCACGATTTGTTCTTTTATAAAAGAAGATTTTAAATAAATAAATATGTATTTCCTTTTTATAGAAATAAAACCCGGGCAGTTAAAGGGCCCACCAATAAGTCACCACCTTCTTATTAAAATTTTTGTAATGAAAACCAAAACACATTTACAACTGAATTTATAATGAAATGAACATAATAAATTATTTATTTATATTATATAATAAATTAATTATTAAATTTGGCGAAGGTCGAAGTAGTCTGCACGTCGACTACAAAACCAAAAATTTCCTGGGTGAACGTGCAGAGTACTTCAGCCATCGCCACCCTATTTGTCGAGTGTTCTGCAGGAGTTATCGAATTACTTCATCAGCAAAACTGTATTAATTTTTTTCGAGCTTTAATTTTCTGACATTGGGGTGGTACATTTGGGTGGTACAAACAGAGATCTGTTCGATAAATACTAGAACGGAAGACTTGAAGTCAATGGCCATTGATGCAGAATATTGGGCATCTCGAGATAAAATACACTGACCAATCATTCTTTAAGATCCAACTGCAAATGCCAAAGCTATAAAGAACAGATTAAAAAGGCAACCTTCGGCAATAAAATAAATTTAATTTTTTTCAAAAATGCCGTTCACCAAAAACTTTAGTTGCAGGGGCTGCACGGCGCACTCTAATTTGTATATATATTTATTTTTCATATCTACGAAACTCTCTAATAGACAAATAACGTTCACTTTACTCTGGCAGCTGTGTAAAGTAAAGTAATTGCCAATAAAGTTTATTGAAAGCTTCTCTCTAACTTCAAACGAATAAATTCAAATTGAATTGTTTCATTTTGCTTCATTATTCGTTAGTATATGGGTGTGTGTGTGTGTGCATGTGTGCGTAGAAACAAAGTTGTCAAAATTTAAGTGACAAGTTCAAAGTACTTGACAATTGGCAGGATTTAAAAATCAATAAACGACGACGATGAATGGCCAAAGTGAAAGGTCATCATCTTGTTGGACATAATTGAAACCAGTTTAAAGATAAAAATTCAAGAGAAAACGAAAAAAAAAACCACCAACTCCAATTAAAGTTTTACTGCCAGCAAGAAAACCATTAATTAAAAATTTAAGTTGAAATTTCAATGTAAAAATTCTTAAACTCGCTGATACAAAGTATTGCTGCAGTTCAATTAAAACTTTTAATTTTTAATTGTCTGCACACCCTCAACAAACTAAAACATTTCATAGGAGCTGATTGCTCAAAGAAGTCGCTAGATTGCTGCTGCCACAGCACAAAACAAAATAAACACAACAATACCAACCAAAAAAAAAAAAAAAAAAAAGATAAAAACAAATAAAATAAAATAAACAGAAATAACCCTCCTAAAAACGGTTTCCAATAAAAGAAAATGTTGTCAAAAGCCAGTTCTACAGTGAAGCCAAATTCTAAAAGAGCAAATGCTACAACAAACACAACGCCATGTTTAAATTTACAGACTAATACAACAACAAAAACAACAACAACAACAACAGCAGCAGCAGCAATAAAATCCAGCCATAGAGCGATAAAAATCACAAACACAGCAAAAGCAACAACAACAACAGCCACATTAGCAGCAGTCACACAAACAACTGCAGCCAAAAGTCGCTTTAGAAATTCGCAACATTGTTGTTGGCATTATTTGCTTTGTTGCTATTGTTGCCTTTTCATTTATATCGTGCAACAACATGCCACTCAAGCGGAAATCTCTACGGCTGCTGATATATCCGGTGTATTGGGTGGCGTTGGCGGTTTCGTTGCCAATGCGGGTACTGGCATTAATGGCGGCGCCAGTGCTTTGTTGAATAATTTCAATGCTGCACACTGTTCGTCACGTAAATTCAATAACATGGCAACAACAATCGATGACGTTGAAGATTTAGAATTGGACGTGCCAGTGAATATTGCATTCGATAATCGTCAAAGGAAAAGGTAAGTACATCATCATTTTGCACAAACGTACAAACAAAACCCAACTACTTGCGATCTACTCGTACTTCACAAATGAAAGCACGAAAGGAAAGACTAGTGAAATTTATAAAATTCACTTGCATTGATTGGTATCATATTTCAGCAGTCATTGTCGCATTTAGTGTGTTTGTGGCTAAAAGCATAGATTTCCAAAGCATAGAGATTTACTCAGTTTTTCTGTGTGCGAACTGCACGTTTTTCTTTATCCACCTGCCTGCCATGCCAGCTGAATTTCACGTACAGAAAATAAATAACTTTATTACACTGCACATTTACCACCAGAGCGTATGAGTAATAAAAATAAAGTACCGCATTAAAAGTTTTTCGCGGAAAAATAACGAATAAATAAACATTTTATTTTGTAAAGTGCTTTGAATCCAATAAATGTTTAAGCCCTCCATCTTTTTTTTTTTATTAATGATTTTCATTTTCTTTCCGTTTAGTTGAGAACGGTTTAAAAAGTTTCATTTGAATTGTACAATTTGCAAATCGTTGCCGTACATATTGACAACAGTCTAAGTCCATTTTTTCGAAAATATTCCAGTTCCAACATTTACTTTATTGGTGCAAATGGCCTTGCAACATTGCAAAAACGCAAAATTATGTAGCAAATATTAACTCTACACTGACAAAAGGAACAGATAGGCATTTGCTACACTCATGTGCAATGAAAATCATTGGGTTCAATTATTCGCCCCGTTCCGCAGCTGCGGAAAAAATACTCAATTGTTCATTGCGTTTATGGGGTATCATTCCGCAGTTGCGATATCATCTCAACAGTCACGGTATTGCCACATTATTGATTCCATAGTACAGACATTTTTACCAATTTTGCTTTTAGTGTTTTCACACAAAAGTTGTAACCTGTTTTTTTATCTTGGACCAGCACTCAGGATATGACCGCTACACTTGCGATGCATTGTGCAGGAACTAGAGGAAAGACATAGTAGGAGAAATGATAGAAGGTGAAGCTTCACTATCATACAACCATGCTTTTACACGTTCTTTGGTTTTATAGCAGTGTTGTAGGGCCTCTGATGTCAATTTTAAACTCCTTTTTTTGGTAGCTATTTTTAGTAATTATTTTACTTCGCCGGTGCTGCCGGTACTGTTCAGTGACCAGTGACTATGCCTTCGCCACTGAAACCTTCCGCCAACAACTGACACACAAAGATACACAAATGCACATCAGAAAAAAATGCGAGATGTTTTTATGAGCCTAAAGCTGGGTTTGAACCCAGGAAAATGTTTGTTTTTGTAAACAACGTGCAGACTACTTCGCCGATCGCCACAGTACAGATATTTTTCGCCATTTTGCTTATTGTTATAGAAAAATATGTGAACTGTGGTCTATCCAGAGGCGAGAAATAAATTCCCTTTACTTAGAAATTTTTGGGTTTATTATTATTATTTTCACACTAAAAGTTTAAACCTGTTTTTAATGTTAAACGCACAAACAGCTGATTTTGCGTTCTCACTGTAAATCTAATTCAATCAGGTTTTAACGCACCGTTTTCTGTAATAAAATTTCATTTATTTTCTACTCCCATAACCCGATAAAAGCATTTTCATTCTGCTCTACCCATTTGCTTCTTTACTTTTTGCACTTTTTTTTTATCTTGGACCAGCACTCAGGAAATGACCCTTACAAATGCCGTGCAATGTGCTGGAACTATAGGAAAGGGATTGTAGGAGAAATGATAGAAGGTGAAGCTTTACTATCCTACAACACTGCTTTTTGCACGTTATTTGTTTTTATAGCAGTGTTGTACCGTCACTGAAGTCAAGAAAACGTATGAAATGTTGAAGCTTTGTTTTTAGTAGTTATTTTACTTCGCCAATGCTACATTTTTTGTTGTTGTTGTTGTTGCTGCGTCCATTGTTTTAAATAATTGTAGAGATTTTATTTACCAAATTTTTTTTTATTTTTTTTTTATTTCAGCTGTTTTCAATTTTTTTTAACTTGGTAGCACTGCCTTTAGTACATGAAAATCAAGGTTGTATTTCATTAAATCAACTTAAAACCAATTCAAAAAAGATTTTAATAGGGTTTTAAGAAAATATTTTTATATGGTAAAACCAGGTTTTCGTAGTTGTTTTTAGCGTAAAACAAACATTTTTTTTTTGGTTTAAAACCAGTCAGTGTGAAAACGCTAAACTTTTACCGCGGAAAATAACACAAATGTCAGAAAATATTATAAAATGTCGAAAAAAAACAGTAAAATCGCTTTAATTTGTGTATTTTAATTTCAAAAAAAAAAAACAGTAAAATCACTTTAATTTGTGTATTTTAATTTTGACAAAAAAAAATGTATGCTGCAATTCGAAGAAATGGTGAATTTAATGAAAAAAATTCAGACATTGGGTTTATCCAAGCTCCTTAGGGGACATGTGGCATTAAACTAACTGCAAAATTTTTTTTAAAACTGTCAAATTAAACTCAAAAATTGTACTCCACAAATCCATATGTATTATTTAAATTTATTTATTGCAGCTTATTCTTTATGATTAATCTGTAACACATCTTCAGACTTATAGCCATAGTATATTTATCAAGTAGACTAAACTATACTAATCAGGTGACTTTTGTTGCTCGTTTATGTCAGTGTCAAGATTTGTTTACATTTTTAGCGGGCCATTGTTATTTTAAATCATTTCTTTACTTCTTTTACTTTCATTAGTTTAATTTGGGAGAGCGCGTAAATTAAATTTTTACTCATTTATTTATTTTGAGAGAGCATTGCAATAGAAAATAAGGCATATGTAAGGAACATTTTTATTTCGTTTGTCATTGTAGTCATCTGTTATTGACAATTTCATTGTGTTTTACACAAACAAAATGCTTGTTGTTTTATTGTAGAGTTGCGACTACTTGATAAATATAGGCTGCCTTCCTAAACATCTGTATGCAATGTCAAATCAGTATTTAAGTAAAGCAGTAATATTTTACCAACTTTGCTAATTATGTATTGTCATTCACCCTTATCGTGTTTGGCGTAGGCGTATTTCGACTACGGGCGCATTTGTAGTCGAATTTAAAATTCAATGGTATCGTGTAAAATATTCTCTTGAGATAATTTTGTAATTGAATCATAATGTAAAAGATTAAATATTTTTAAATTATTATGATACAGCCTGTTATGAAAACTGTCAAAATAAACAAATGAAATCTGTGGGCGCATTTTTTATTCATTTAATTGCATTGATGAAGATAATTTAAATGCAACAAATATTAGATTGAAAATTATGCAAGGACTTCTTTAGTTTTTAAAACTTTGTATTTTTTTTCATCAAAACTATAAGTTAAACAAAAAACAAATAAAAAAGCAATTTTTTAAAACAAAATAATCTTTCTCGTCTTATAAATGTAACCAACACTCAATTTTTAGATAAACTCCTCTAGCTCCAAATTTTTTGCTTTTATTTCTAGTTCAGATTTTCGAATTTCTAAAACAGCTTTTCTATGGTCATGCTTCTTTTTCAGTTCTTTTTTATATAAGTTAAACTTTTCTTTTTTTTAACTTGAAATTTTTTCTGTTGTACCTTTCTATTTCAGAAAGTTTGGTTTTTAATTCCAATAATAACTCTTTTTGAGTTTCCACTTGCTGTTCTAAAAGAGTTACCTTTTCTTGATTCTTATTTTTTCTCTTATATACGGGCGCAGACGAAGTATATGGTTGATCAATTTCTTCCAGGCTGTCAGTTGAGGTTTTATTTGGCACAGGATATGGGGATACAACCCGTGGTCTTTTTATTCCAAAAGCAGCTTTATGTTTAATAATCGAATTCATATGCAATCAATTAACTGCTGCCTCCTCAACTGGTGATAAAGTAAATTGGTTATAAGTGCCCCCACCTGTTGCATGGCTTTCAGCTTTGTTGTGTGTGAGTTTTTTTTTTAATTTAAATTTGAAGTCTGCCCACACCTTCATCCATCCTTCACCTGAACGGAAGGGAGGTCCAATGCAATTTAAGTGTTCGGATATGTTATTCCATTCTTCTTTAATGTTAATTTTTTGGCCGCCTTTGTAAAAACCTTTTGCCAAATATGGTTTTTTCTCCATTAATTCCATCAACTTTGCGAATTGTGGGGCAGTTGTGACCTTTATTCTAAAATGTTTAAGAATGATTATTGTAACAAAATTATTAAGTTATATTTTTTGCAGACTTGCGCTTTATTTCCCTCCATTTTAATTAATTTTCACTTTAGTAACGTTTGTGTCTTGATAAAAATTACTAACGACTGTTTTTAGCAATTTTGACAGGCAAAAACGCCAAATACGATGCCGTAGTAAACGGATTTCTTGTAATAGATTTTTATGCAGTGTCGCATATATATGGCGTTTTTTGCTAAACACGATACCAATTAATAAAAACGCTGAGTTTTTGCTACGAAAACGACAAACACGATAAGGGTGATTTTAAACTTTGTAACACCGTCGACGTTTAGAAACACTTGTTTGCGTTGCATTATAAAAAAAACTATGTCTCTGGAAAAAATAATTGTCGACAGCAATTAATAAGAATAATAATTATTTCTTTAATAAAATAATTAAATGTTTAATTAAAATTAAATATTAATTTAATTGAAATTTTGTGGCTTTCATCTTTAGTCGCCATCATTTATAAAAAGCATTGTCAAGCTAAATGATGCTTTTGTTGCATTTATTTGCGTATCAACTGTGTATCTGATGACTTTAGGAATGCCGTACATCGTCAAAGTTTGCACGGTTGCGTTTAAGGGTGCTTCACATTGTCTCACAAGTCGTTCGACATGCCAAATGTTTGTGTAGAAGAGCACAAGTCGGATCGTCTAAACGTAATATGTAATGAAACTATACGATTTTGAGATTAAATACGGATGAAAATTTGACAGTCGTATGGCTCTCTTGATTTTTTAAAGGGCTGCATTCTTATGTAACCAAATGTGAGAAAGCCAGGGAGGGAAAACTGCTTTCATAAATTTATACCAATTATAAAATCAAAATGTACATTTTAGACCGCGACAGCACAATTTTATAAAAATATACGTATATTTTTCAAAAGTACACTAACAATTTTGACCACGAAAATAACATATTTCAAAGTTATAAAAAAATTTTTCAAATTTATTAAAAAAAAAATTCAATTGCACAAGAACTCCATCCCTTGGGAAAACAAGCAAACAGCTGTAGTTAAATTAAATTAATAGCTCTATTCACAATCTTGTGTATTTGAGATTGCAAATATATGCAATAGCAAATTTGTGCTATCAACTGTGAATGACATTTTTAATTTATTATGCACTACTCATTGCAAGAACAAACTTTACAGCTGATTGAAAAAACAAACAAATTTGCCAAAAAAAAATATGTCCAATAAAAGTTAATGAATCGCACTACTGGTTTTTTTGGAGGAAAATAAGCAGCGGCAAGTATGCGGCGATTACGATTTGATTGGCTTGGATTATTGTTAGTCAGCTGTTTATTTGCAATTAGGTGTTGCATACTTATAGCAAATAAATCCTATTGGTTTTAAGTGTTGCATATAAATTTAAGTCTAGCATGTGCATTGCTGTGTATTTTGTTACTGTAGAGCAAAAACATGCTATACTTTTTGGCAAATGCAATGATGCAACACCATATGCACAAGATTGTGAGTTGGGCTAATATGTTTTCGTCTTACTTGATTTTATCCATACCATACAACCGTCCGATTTTTACTCTCTTTTTTTGACATACGGATGGAATTTAATTTTATTTTCTCTCACATTTTACGTACGACAAATTTTATCGTTTAAAGCGGCCTTTGCTTATAGGGCAATACTCTTCGTTCTACTCGCATGCCACAGCACTCATAGTCACTACTATTATCAAAAACGGCTTTTGTATCCATATTTTACAAAATATTTCTCATATTTATTTTTATTTTATTTATTTTTACTTATATTTTACTTAATAATATTTGTCTTTATTTGCAAAATGTTTTTATTATGTACTGACCGCTGACAGCATTACCAGCTCATAACTACATATATAAAACAGGGATGTTAAAACGACTTTGCGGAAATCTTATAACGCAGGAATGAATAATTGCAAATTGTGTATCGATCGATCGTTATTTCCCTTGAAATTTCCTTTCCGTATTTAGTGCAACACGGAAAAGCAACGTGTTTTTATTTTTGAAAAAAAAAAAAATTTAAGTCTGGCTGACAGAATTCGAAAATTTTAAAACTCGCGTTAATTTCGAAATACCCTTTATATTAGAAAAGAAACAAAAAAAAATATACTTTTATCTGGCCTTCACTGCACATTAATTATTAATTTCTGAAGATAATTGCAATGGAAAAATACGTAAAATTCCCACTTGTATCATATTTTTTCGCAAAAATTTGTCTGCATCTTTCGCTGTGACTCATTGAATTTAAAATTTTTTTGCTTTAATTTTTTAAACCATAAAAATTTAAATAAAGAAAATCCATAAGAACTAGACAATGGCTTCAGATCTATTTTGAAGCTGACAAAAAAATATTCTTCAAAAGTTTCCATTTACAACAAATGTAAAACATATAAATGCGACACTTCTGTAGTCAGCAAATGTTTCTCACAGCAGTACAGCCATTTGTTTTCAAAGTGGCATATGGCCATATATAATGAAATACAAAACAAACATTTTAAATTTTCAAATATGTAATATTTCATTTTTAAAAGCAATTAATTAATTAAATATTTAAATAAAAATTGATATGTGCAGTGATTTGTTTATTTTAAAGAGACAATTTTTTAACTCAAAAAAAAGAGCCAATCAGCAGCCTTAATTACGAGAAGATGTTATCCGATTTGCATGGAAACCGGCCGAGCTCTAACTTTTGCTATCGGACATACGCATATTTCCTACTTTAACGGCAAACAACAAGTTACAAGTGTGTAGATGTGAAGGCCCATACAAAGAGACTTAAGTCACTCTTAATACAAATCAACACAAATGAGAATTTGTCGTTTTATTTGCCACACAACTCAAACAAACCTTCAAACATAATGTTTGTTGTATGAAAATATCACGTACCAAAATCTTCCCAGAACAACTACGAAAAAAAATCTTCATTAAATCCCTAAAAAAGAAAATTATAAAAAAAAGTTGTGTTTTTTTTTTAATAAAATATAAATTTAAAATAAAATTCAATTAAATTAAAACAAAATGTGTGCGAAAAAAATTCGCTATTTTTATATGAAAAAGTAAAAATAAAAAAAAAAATTCAAAATAAAATTGAAAAAGTCTCTGCTGCATTTTGCCGGCTACAGGCAGCATTAAATGAGAAATCAATGCAGTCAATGGACGTTGCACGCACAATCGGAAAATAAATTTTTCTGTAAAAAAAACAAACAACTTTCAAGTTGTTTTCAATGAAATTGCTGCTGTTAAAGATTTTATAAATTTCGTTTCATAGGCGGATTTTTTTTGAAGCGTCCACAGAAACTCGCACAATTTTTGGCAAATAATTTTTTAAATATAAAAATTGTAAATTTCATTAGTATCCAGCATAACAGTATCCTTTCAGTTTGATAAAATTTTTAACTTTCATGTTGCATGAAGAGTTCCACTATAATTCACAATTTGTGTGGTGCCTGATAAAGTTAGCATGTTGACGTATCATGAAAATCATAAAATTTTGTCTGAAGTGTTCTGCTAATGTACATCATAATACGCCCCTTCATCGTTAGATAAGCAGTGAAGGCATCGGCGAAGTAGAAAAATACTATTGATACAGACATTTTTTACAATGGTTTTACTATGGCAGTTCACCAGCTGTATCCTCTCTAAACTATTCCTTTGCAAAAAGAACGCAACACACAATGTCTTAATTGTTGGTAGAGACTTGAGGTGCGGTTAACAATTTGGCAATTCCACAGGAGTTAACTTATTTGAGTTGTTTTAGGTCACGTTATGCTGACTGGAAGGGGTAAGAAATAGACAATATAAAACTATGGTAGTGAATATGCCTGAGTCCCTGACAAATAAATGTATTTTCCACATGTCGCACTCCAATATTTTAGCAAGACGCTGCTAAAATGGCAGACTGTACAGTGGAACAGCAAATGACCGGATATTTATTCTTTCTCCTTTTCTTCCTCTGCCTTCTTTTACTACTTCTACTAATATTCCTCATAGTACTCCTATTCGCCGACCTCCTCTTTCTACTCTTACTCCTGGCAAACTAGTACAGAGGAACAGCAAATGTTTGAATATTTCTTCCTCCTCTTTTTCTTCTTCTTCCTTCTTCTACTACACATACTCGTCTTCCTTCTACTACTACTATTCGTCCTCCTCCTACTTCTATTCGTCTTCCTCCTAATCGTACCGCTCCTATTCGTCCTCCACCTCTTCATTCTCCTCTTCCTCCTCCTCTACCTCCTTTTACTCCTCCAAATTATCTCCATCCTCCTCCTCCTGTTCTTTCTCGTGTCCCTTCTAATCATCATTCTCCTTCTCTTCCTTCTCCAGCTACAATCGTCCTCCTACTCTTCCTTCTCCTACTCCTATTCACACTCCTGCTCTTCCTAATCCTCGTACTCGTCCTTCTAATCCTCTTTCTCCTCCTCCTCTATAGAAGTCGTTATGCGGCAGATTAATTCTTCTAGTAAACAATAACCAATAACCACTATTATACGAAACTGACTTCTCAGTATCCATCCCAGCATATCCTTCAATTTGGACTTAAAAACGTTCGCCAGTTAAATTGGAGGTCGAACAAGTAACCTCTGTCGACCATCTAGTTAGAGCAATTTTTAAGAGCTTTTACTCTCTTTGTGGTTCGATTCCCATCAACTAATCGGACGGCCAGACCGGTCGCTATACCATTTTATGGGCACAGCTCCATATGGCGCTACTCGAATTAACTTGATGGACACTTAATCTTCTAAGAAATTAAAAAACTAATGAGAAATTAGTCACCGGTACCCGTAAAAACTTGGTACACACTTCATTCTCTAGGAAAGCAATGCATGTAACGCGTTCAGCAATCATTACCATACACCGCAGCTGATCTTATCCAAACTCAAGAATATTGAAACGCACCAACCACGAAAACGATATTTAGGCCTACGGCTGAAGAAGAAAATTCCACTCCAGCAAAAGCTTGCGCTGTATATTTGTTATCAGAGAAAATGCAGCGAAAAAAAGAACATCCATATAATCACCGGGTTTTTTTCTATATCTCCTTTACTTCTCAACAAGATTCATTGGCGTAAAAGAAGAAAAGAAACTAAAATTTAAATGCACAAAAAAAAAGAGAAAATTATACGAAATTGAGTTCACATAAACCAAACGAAAATGTATTTTTATTAGGGTTAGTGCGCATATTTATGGGTGTTTTTTTGCATATGTATGTGTGTGTTTGTGTGTGTGTTTGTATGTCTACAGTATGTAATTCTTTATTTAAAAGTAAAAAATGTTTGAGCCAAATTTACGCCAATATTTGACGCCTGAATGTCTGCGCTGGCTAAATTTAGTTAAAATGACAACAAGAAGAAACAGATAGAAAAGACACAACACAGCCCAAGACACGTAGAAATTTACACACTTTTTTTATTATTGCAATTACTTGCAAATAAGCATTCACATGAAAATCGAGTTCGAGAACAATTTCCCTTTTCAAATCGCCTAATTTACATAATGCGTGCGTTGGTTTGTTTGTTTGCGCTGTTTCATAGATGTCTTTTTTTTTCTCGCCAGTACAAATCAGCACAAAAGATAAATTGCATTTCATTATAAAATTCTAATTGACAATTAGACAATAAAAAAATTTCAAATAAATTTAGCAATTTGTATTTGAGACTATAAACGGACTTGAAGTTCGAGCAGAATGCCATGTGTCGGCCAGTTATTTTTTATTTTTTTTTTATTTTTTTAATTTCTTATTTTTACAAAATTTCTATCTTCCGATAAGCGATAATTAATCATTTTAATCAAGTTCAATTAGATTTGTAAATTCAACAGTAATTGAATAACGACGAGTCTTTATAACATCAATCCCTTTAAACAGAAAGAGAGAGAGAGCGAGCAATTCCAGCATACAGCCCTAAAGTTTACTCACCAATAACCAGTGATGGTTTCTTGGTGCGTTTTGGGTATTTTTTTTTAGTCTATTTTTCTCTTCACAAATGGGGAATTTTCTTAAATATCCGTTTTTAAAAAGTGGGTTTTCTTTCAAATAAGAATTTCTTTAAATCATTAAAGCCGTCCGGCAAAAGCGTTGAGCAAAAATTCTAAATACTTCGCCAATCTGCGTACCGTCAAGGCTTCTTAATTTTTAGGAGACTACAAGATCTGCTGAACGTATGAATCTTCAATAAAATGCAACTCTGCACTTCTCCGATGATCTGCAAGTTTCTGTTTCTATAGGCCCCCAGATATCTCTTGCATAATGCTGAGTAACTGGCGCGTGCAGACTACTGGTGCTATTCTTTCCGATTGTCAAGCGGCGTAGAGGGCGTTGGTGTCACAAGGCGTTTGCTCTTGTGTTGTTATCCTCTGGGATTTTTGTGCCGTTTCTCTTGTGAGAGTTCCGCGGCATAAGAACATCAGTAATAATGAAATGGCTGAAAAGCTGGCGGTAATGGATTCGGCCGGTTCGCCATCTGCTGCTGTTATTGTGACTTATACAGGGGTCCCCTTTGCTGTTGCAAAGGACCAGATAAACCATGTTTTCAGGGCATGATTTTAAGGAAAAGTGGCAAAGAAAATTTGTATATTTCGTAATTCTCAGAGATTTTTTGAGAGTTGTTGTACAAACATGTGGAATTTCTTAGCTTTTTTCAAGAATTTGGTTAAAGGTCTTCTGAGGATTTTGGTATTAGCACCAAACATCAGAGCTGGCGGGACTGTGTTCGGCTGTTTCGCAATCTCCTGCTATTATTTTTGATATCGGCGTAGTTTTTGCTGTCGCAAAGGGACAGATAGAGCAGTTTTTCAGGGCGATGGCTGAGCAGAGGTGCAGGTCTATCTCCAGCTGCGCCATAGCAAGAGCTCTGTGGCCGCGGTATAATTTACGTAGAACTTGGCAACTCCTGAGCTTTTCCCGATTGTCCATTAGTAGACTTCCGGCTGTCTGCATGGGCCACTGAGCCATCGACATGCATTCTGTCCAATATCCGGGAAGATTCGAAGCGGGAGACTGTTGTGCATTTTCTCAGTGAGTGCCCCGGTCTGGCTGGGTAGAAACTGAGATTCCTTGGGGCGTCTTTTATGGACAACTTGGGGCTATGCTCTCGGTTGAATCTGACAGACTTATTGAGGTACGTGAACGGCACCGGATGCCTGTGACGTTCACTGGTGTCTACCGTGCCAGGATAACAAAATGGTCTTCGTTGCCTGCGTTCTAACCTCACCTAAACTAATACTGATGAAGGATGGCGCTGTTAGCGTAGACAGAACAGAATAATTTTTGGTTGTGATTTTAACGCGGTATTTACTCAGGCAACATAACACTCTGAAAGTTGGCTCTGGCGCTGGCTCACGATGACTGTTTCACTCATAAATTCTATGAGTGATTTACCCTAAACCAAAGGAGCAGAAATTCATCATACCAGTGGTTGATAAACTAACTCGATTTTTTGTAGAGGCTGGGAAGTTGTACTGAGTTTGTTTGGATGTCTTAACAACTGCTGTTCCTTGGGTTTTCTTGGGTTTGTATCCGCTCACATGTACAAATTTTGAAACTAAACAACAACACTTAACATCCAAATTTTCCGGTTTAAATCTAAACACACACACACTAACACACAAACACACTTTCACATCTCCAGACATTTATGTCACAATTTTTAGCGTGTCAATTTTCCGCTTTTAGTAGCTGCCATTCTACTGTCACATGTTCATATTTTAAGTTGAAGGCAATTTGCTCTATTTGTACAACATCAATATTGCAAGGCAATCAGAAATTGTTAAACACTAAAGTTTTTCCTACAAAAAATTAAAAAAATACACCCATACACACACACACGAACAAATTACTTATTGGTGTCAAGTTGAATTTTTTAAAAGATGTCAACGCGAAACGAAAAACACTGTGCAGAAAATCTTACCGCCGCTTTTGCCACCACATGCTCGCAGGAAAATGAAAGATTGTGTATCATTTCTGTTTAAAAAAACCAAAAAAAAACAATTTAAAGATGAGTTGCTTTTACTTTTTCGCTATGTCTCCTCTTGTCTTCGCCGCTAATAGAAGCCATTTGTCAGCAAAATACTTAAGTTTTATAAGGATACAAACAAGAATTTAACAACGACGAAAAAAACGAATTAGAAGACAAAACACAAATAAAGGCATTTCAGAGTCCTTGGAAATACTTGTGCATGATATCTGCCATTTAGATGTGCCTTGTAGGATGCTCCTTAGCACGTCAATAATATCCGCAAGTTTGGTTTTTTTTTTTTTTTTCTTAATAAAGGCCAAAATAAAAATAGAAGTGAGACTAATTAAATATTTCTTTTAATCTTTTCTAATTATTTTAATTCGATAATTCTACTTATAATGATATAACAAATAATTATCAATTCACAAGTATAGAAATTAAAAAGATATTGAAAAATAAAAATTAAGTGGCTACAGCGGACTCTATGCTGCCGCCGCCGACACCGCCGACTCTGGTTTATGCTTCCAAAAATAAACAAAATATAAAACATAATAGTCAGCATAATTATAAAACAAAAAAATTAAAATATGAATATTAAACGTTTAAAAAAGTTTAGGAAAAATTGAAGGAAAAAACAAGTAAGGGTGCTATATTCGCCTGTGCCGAATCTTAGATACCCTTCACTATACCTTATATCCCATATTCGTCTGAATTTCCGCCTAGTTGTACATTTGATTTGTACCTAATTTGTGCCTTTTTTTGTCACCCATATTTGTCTGAATGTTTTTTCTGAACATTTTTACCAAATTTCATCGAATCAGTTCAACATTTAGGTGGACCGCAATTCGTCCTATTTTTCGGAACCACTTATAAACACCAAATTTAATAGTCTGAAATGTTTATATGTGTACATTAGGGGTATAACTTATTCCCATATTTTGCAAATATCAAAATGGCTCAAGCATACTCGAATAGTCCATTGAAAACTATTAAAAAAAATGATATTAATTTTTTGCGGTTTTCAAAAAAACGTCACCCACAAAACACGGTAAAATTGGAAAATTATTTGGAAAAGATCTATTCAAAAAATATTATTATCTTATAGTTTTTTGTTGAATATTGTATAATAACGTGTTATTAATATTCCGTGTTTGTGTTTAGTACTTTTTTTCTCATTTATTAATAAATATTTAAAATTTATTTATTAAATTTTTTTCTTTAGAAAATCGCTTTTGTGGGTGAGGTTTTTATTTTCAAACCACGAAAAAAAAATTGTTTTCGTAAATAACACAATATTCGCTATCGCGTAGTGCTAGGACCAAAATTTGGTTATACCCTAATGTACATATATGATTAATTGAACAAACGTCGTAAATTGGATTGAAATCGGTTAAGATATTGTAAAAAGTACTTTTATGAAAGCAAAGTACCAGTGGTACTTTTTCATAAGAAGCAATTTTTCCAAAATGTAATTCTGCCAAAAAATTTTTTTGAAAAAACAAACTTTTTGAAAAAAAAAAAAAAATTATTGTATTTTGAAAAAGTACTTTTAGAAAAGTAGAGCAAAATTAGTATTTTTATGGAAATACTTAGATTTGGGTAAAAATGCTATTAGGCAGGCAAAGGGAAACTGGTACTTGTTGGAAGAATTATTGTTGTTTTTTTATTTAGCAAAAAGTACTTTTGCGCAAATCGGTATCTTAAAATATTTTTCTATTTTCCTACTGAATTTAATTTTTTATGAAAAATTCAGAATTAAAGAAGCAAATTGGTACTTTTGGGGTACATGTATTTTTCTTAAAGGAATCTTTCATAAAATTATATTCTCAAAAAAAACTTTTAAAAAACAAAATACATGCATTTTCGAAAAATAAAGAGAAATTGGTACTTTTGGGATAATATAAGGGTCTTTTCTTAAATTAGGTTCACAGAAACGACAACTTTTATAAAGATTATTTTATTGATTACTTTAAAAAGTACTTTTGGGAGTGCAAAGAGCAATTGGTACTTTTGGGAAAAAGTAATTTTCTTTCAATATATTCTCCGAAAAACGAACGGTTGGGGAAAAAAGAAATTAGTACTTTTGGGAAGCATTAATATACGTAGAAGGGTCTTTTTTCAAAGTATAATCTCAGAAACATAAAATCTTTTGAAAGAAATACTTGGATTTTCCTATATGTACTTTTGGGAATGAAAAGAGAAAGTAGTAGAGAAGTAGTTTGGGATAATTTCATTTTGGGAATGTATTTTTAAGAAGAAATAATTTACGTGAAATAATTAAACCCTGAAAAAGTACTTTTATGTGTGGTACTTTTTTACAAAAGTATTCCCGGAAAAAAAGGGTAAAACTCGATTACATTCAAAAGTCCTGTACAAAGTTCTCAATTTTTCTGGACTATCTGCATAAATGGGGGTTTTGAAAAAGTACTTTTGGTAAAAGAAAATCAAGGTGTTTCTACTATTTTAGAAGCACATTCTCGTAAAAAAGGGACAAAATGTCGATCATATTCAAAACCACTGTACAATCTTTTGAATTTTCTTGGACAATCTGCATAAATTGTGTTTCATAAAAGGTAAATTATTAAAACCCAGCATTCAGTTTAAACGAAAGAACATCAGAAATGTCAACAAGAATGCATTTGAATATTTTCAAACTCTTAAAAAAAATATAAATTGTTTTACGATAGTATCAGATAAAGACAGGGCTGTCTGTTTTTGGTTCCTGTATTTTTTTTTTTGCGGTAAATGGCCTACAAAGTAGCGGTTTAGTATGCCAGGGAAACCCTTTAACGGTTCCTGTTTCATCATTGTTCATGTGCATGTGTGTACGAGTATGTGTGCAATTTTTTACTATTTAATACTGATGACTTTACGTGATCACATATGCGGTATTTGTCTGCACACTACTTTTATCGTAAATTATTGTTTCTATTAAATTTGTTTCTCCTTTTCTTAGTGCCATACATGTGTGTGTATGTGTTTTATTTTTATACTTTAAAAATGCCGCATTGCTATTTGGCTTTTTCTTAAACGAATTTTATTTTCTTTTAATTTTTTGTGCAACTTTTTAACTGAAAGAAAAAGTTATTGGCGTCTAAAATGTACGTCTACTTCTTTTTTTTGTTTTTGTTTTGAGAAAGTACATGGCAGCATAAGAATGAATGTTCGTTATATTTCATGTTCTGCAATCATTGATATTGTGGCTTCAGCTGAAATTCTGTATTTTGGGCTTTTTTAAGGAAGCAGGAATTAAACGAAACTTTTTATTGCAAAACTATTTATGAAATATGAAGTGAGTTATGAGTAGGGGAATGTAAGAAAAGTATTTTGTAATAAAAATTTTTCAAGTAAAACTTAAGTGACAGTCTGCCAGAAATCTTTTCTTCATCAACAGTAGACCCTCGATAAATGGTAATTCGCAGGGAATGATTCAAATAATCAAAACAGTATGTCTGCCAGTATGTTACCCGAGGTTTACAACGTCTCGAATGGGTTGTTATTTGCCAAATCTTCGCCTTTAGCAAGAAATCTTCGACTGATATAATAAAGTTGTGGGTCCAAATTATGGCATTCGATTCAAATTGCAATTTCTAACAAAATTTTATGAAAATGTATGGAAATTTTGTTCGATATTGAATGCCGTAATTTGGATCTTGGTTGTAAAATTTTTCTTCATTTAGCTCGTATATATTGAATCTTCAAGTCAAACTCTATCGAAAGCAGAAGCAACATCGCCCAAAAGGTCATTGGTATATTTACTTTCTGTCAGCCCCATTTTACAACGAGCACTTAGTCGAATTTGGTTATAAGTTGTCTACACAGCAAAATATTAAAACTAAATTTTAATTAAAAATTTTATAATGCCAAGTAAGAAACTATTTTTAAGGATTAAAAAAAAATCCTTAATCTTTAATTTTATTTCTTTATTCTATATTTTCTTTCAAGCTTAAAGGTTTGTTTATATATTTTTTCTCTTCTTTTGATATTTCGTCAACCATAGATTAACATCTTCAAAAATTTTTTATTATTTTATATAAAATTTTTTTTTTTTAATATTTTCTAAAAATAAATCAATTTTTTTAAAAGAAAAATTTTATATAAAATAATGAAAAATTTTAGAGGATTAACCTATGGTTGCCGAAATATCGAAAAAAGGGGAAAAATTAAAAATATAAACAAACCTTTAATCTTGAAAGAGAATATAGAAATATTAATTAAAAAACTAATTAGATTTTCACCTGTACGGAAATTAATAGTATTAATTAATTTACTTCATTTACTAATTTTTAATCATTCTATTAAATTTTTAATTAAGTTTTTGGCTCAATACTTAAATAAATAGTTTTCGCTTTGTTTTGTTTTGTTTGAAATTTTCAAAACATTTAATTAAATTTGTAATTATTATTATTAAAAATTTAATTGAAAATTTGACACATAACGGCTTATTTTTATTTAAAATTTTATTTGATTGTGCTTATTTTATATACGCAACAATTTCTATACAAATATAAATTAATACTCAATAAGCATTCGAATTTAATTCAAATATTATTTTTTTGTTTTGCTATTAAAAGTTTGTTTGACATTTTCAAAATATTTCATAAAATTTTAATTATTATTATTAAAAATTTAATTGCAAATTCAATTAAATCAACAATAATAATTTAATTTATACTTTTTATTTCTTTATATGTAAAATTAATATTTTAATAATATTTAATAATATTATAAATATAATATAATAATGCACAATGCATCGCATGTGTAGGGGTCATCCCCTGAGTACCGGTCCAAGACAAAAAAAAAAAAAAAAAAAAAAAAAAAAGTTGGGAAAACGAAAAAAATTAAATTTCAATCACAAAATAATATAAGATCTGAAGCTCAATTAAATAAACTATAATTCAACAAGTAAAAGATCGAAAAAAAATTAAAATAATATATTGAAATTGCTAGTACAAAATTTTCTATAAAAATGTTGTTTTATTTTTTCCTGTGTAGATTTAGCTCGAAAGATCGTAAGTTCTAGACTTCCAACAATGTACATAAGTACAATATTAAAATATGTACAGTAAAAACTTAATAATACGGACTGTGCTTAACCGGATTATTCAGTAATTCAGACAGCATTTTTCATTACATTGCGTACTCTATAACCGGATTGATTGCAACTTTTTAATCCGAAATGGATGCAAAATATCAAGGTCTACGAATTATAATTCCAAAAACATGGTTTTTCTCTTTTTTTTTTTTGCAAAATTCAACAATTTTTTTGTATATATCAATAAAATAGCCAGAAGATAATCATGTCGATATTTCATCTCTTCACAAATTGCGTAATTTAGCTTTGGAAAAAAGTTTGAATACTTCTCGACAACCAAAAGTGAATGGCTATTTTACCAAGCAAAATGATTAACTTTACAATTTTTATTGTGACATACTGGAATTTTACGAACCGTGAATTCCGCTAATATAACATGGATTTTTATATTTTTATTCGGTAAAGCGGATAATTTGCTGATCCGTATTAGGGTCAGCAATCAATTAGTCGGTTTATAAAGCTTCTACTGTATATAGGAAATTAATATTATGCAATCTCTTTTTAATTAAATAAATTATAAAAGTTTTTCCTGACGATGTCATAGAAAAAATTATGAGTGTGTTTTTTTTTTCAATTAAAGCTGTTGTTTGATATGATATTGAAAGTCAATTATGCTGTTAATTAATTGAATTATTTCTTTATTTGAAAAAAAAAATTGTTTTTTTCCATATTTTTTTGCAATATATTTATTAAGCTTGAGGTCTTTTTCTTTTATTTTATTTGGTTTTATTATTCGATATTTCGTTAACAGCTTGTTAACATCATCAGGAATAATAGGAATAATAGGAAATTATAATTTATTATTAATTTAATTATAATAAAAAAGGTCAATTAATAATATAATTAAAGTTTTTTTCCATATTATATTTAACTTTTATATCAAACAACAGTTTTAATTGAAACAAAAAATCACTCATCAAAAATATATTTTATTCAATTAACTTTTTAATTGATCTTTAGTTCATATTTAATTTATATATTAATTATTTTTCTGTTTAACTTTAATAAAGTTAGGCAATTGAATCAATTAATAATAAACAATCAAACAATAATTGATTCGATTAAATATATTCGTCAATTTTTTATATATTTTTAATTGTGTATTTAATCAAAATTAAAAATTTTGTTAATTGGAAAAAAATTCGTTTTGTCAATTATTACAATTCTAATAATTTGTATAATCATTTCTCAGAGAGGTGCAAAATTAAACAATTGTTTAATTGATTCAATCATTTTGGTAATTAAAACCATTTCCAAAAATTTTTCTGTGCTGCTACATATTTTAGTAGCGAAATAATATATAAAAAAGATATAAAAATATATAAATATATAAAAACAAAAAAAGAAATACATTAAATTTTAAATCATTAATAAAGTTTTATATAAGGAATTCTTTTTAAATCGAATGCTGTATTTTGGGGTCAAATGTTGACGTGAAAATTTTTTAAGTTTTACTCTTTTTGCGGTAACAGCAGGGTTAATTTACAAATAAAAAATTATTTAAAAATAAGTTAAAGGCATTCAGAGCATACGTAGCTCTGCCCACCATAGAGACTTCCAGACAAATAACAAATTCATCTCTAATAAAACCGTCAAAATGTAAACAACAACATAAAAACAGCGACAACAACATGTGCCTAAATAAGAAAAAAAAAGAACAGCATAATTTTTCACACAAAACAACACGAATTTACGCTATAAAAATATTAATGCACTTTGCGACTGAGAAGCATAAACAATAAAAACAAAACAAACTTAAAAATTTTACATTCAATAAATTTGCTCGTAGCACTAAAGTGTTGCCATATCAGCGAATAATAAACATAAACACTCACGATTGCACACACTACCGCACGCAGCGACAACAATAATCACATTTCAGAACACATTTGGAAATTTGTATCGTTAAAACGGGTCAAAGAAATACAACAAAAACAAAAAAAAAAAACAAATACTGTTATTGTTGCCACCAGAAAGAAGTAAAAAAATAAACAACAACAAACAGCAAATAAAAATCACAACCCGAAGAAAAAAAATTATTGGTGAACATTGCGATTCTACATTCATGTACTATGTCTATGGAAAGCAATAACAAAAACAAAACACGAAGATTTGTTATTGTTTTCATGGTAAATTATTCGTCGTAAGATTTTTCATTCTGTGAATGAACGAATTTTGTAGTAGAATCGCGGGCAGCTATCGAATTGCACAAAGAACAATAAACAAACGCCAACTACACGCCGAGTTATATATCTAAGAAATCATTAGAACATAATAAAAATACAAGTGCTATACGACAGATCTATAAAAGAATGAAAACATTTAATTACTCTCAATTCAGGCTGTTCAGAAATTTCTGAAATTCTGAGTATGTAATCTGCTAAAATGTATCTATACCCTCCGGCTCGAAAGACCATGTACACAAAATAATATAAATTGTGGGAGGTATAGTTAGGTGTTTGAGCAGGGGAGCAAAAATCCTACTATTACACAAAAAAAATTGAATTCAGTAATCTGACGCTTGCGACAAATGGTCAAAATACAAATTAAATTCACAATAAACTACCACAGAGGTGGGAGTACGTTTTACAATATAAATTCAAAATGGAAAAACTAATTTATATTAGTTGTTTTACAGGTTTCAAAATTGTTTAAATTGTTTTAAAATAACCTATAAACTCAGAATTTCGGCAACAAAAATTCCGCAGTGTAAAGTGGAAGTTAAGAAATTTACAGGAAGGCTCTTCTCTAAATCATTAGACAGTGAAAACACAAGAATTTGTGAGAATTTTTTTTATTTACCGGCAATTAGACTCTGATGGTATTTTAAGCCCTTCTAAATCTAAGGCTATTTGCTTTAATTTATCAGATAATAATTTCTCTGACTTTAACTTGAATATTCATAATTCTCAAATTGAGTTTGTTAGTCATTTTAAATGCTTGGATTAGCCCATGCTTCAGGTCTTATATGGGATCGAGGTGTTTTGAGGTGCTACTGCTACCAATCTCAAAGTCTTGCAACGCGCTGTGAATACAGTTGTGAGATTTTTCTTTCACATTCGGAGCTGGGATCACATCTCTGAGCATGTGTACAAATTTTTGGGATGTTTTTTTTTATTTTTTTTGGTTTTGAAACTCAAGAACTTAGTTTTCTTTTATCGGATCATGACGGGTGGAAACCCTTTGTGTAATAATTTCGCTTTTTCACGTTCCTTTAGGAAAAAATAGATTGTAATACTTAAAATTAATTGTTCTTTGTTTGAAAAATCGTTTGTTGTAAGGGTTGCTCGCTATTGGAATACTCTACCACTAAAATTATGTGTTTTCTCCCATTCTAATAATGTTTTTCGACTCAAATTAATAAAATTTGTTTCTAACAACTAGATTTGTGTACACTTTTTTCTTATTGTTTTAGCTGAATCCGAAAATGCTTTTTTTACATATTACCTAACTACATTTTCTTGTTTTCTTTTATTAATAGGGTTGGAGTACCATTAAATTAAATTAAATTAAATGGAATTATTGATCAAAATTCTTATTTAAATTAGCAAATAATATGAATATTATTTATATATTATTTATGCAATATAATGTTGTATTTAATATAATAATTTATAGTATTTACTCAGTTTTCTTGTTACTATGTAATAAGATTTTTGGCCTAGCTAGGCTTTGTATTACAATATAGATTATAAATAAATAAATAAATAAAAGGGAGTTCATATACGAGTATATGTTTTTGTGTACCACGGACCAAAAATAATAATTATTTTTAAATTTTCAAAGGAAAAAGTCAATCACTAGAATAAGTCGGATATTCAAGTTCAGCATACCATTTGGATCGTCTTCAACTAAATTTTTAGAAAATTATTTGCTTAATTCTTGATTTTTATTTTTTTTTTTTTTTTTGCAAAATAATTGTTATTTTTTGATTTTTTTTGATCTGGGAATGGGGAATTTATGAGAGACGCTGTTCGCTACTGAATAAAAATTTTTCATTGAATTTTGATCCCTTATTGTTAATTGAATTTGAAATTAGAAACTACAATCAATAAGTTACATTTAATTTCCTGTTTTCCTTTTGACTTATGGCAGTGCGTTACAATTTAAGTAACTTTTCACTCCCGCTGAACAAAGGAAAGAAATAGTTGCATTAA